>JAQPPZ010011687.1:0-39764 GCA_028583015.1 Wollemia nobilis | reverse complement strand
CTTTCAAATCAATAATATCTTGGCCAACATCATTAAATACACAATAATTTTTTATGTCATGGCCCACTTGTTGATGATAAGGAAAATATAAGTGCTTATAATTCTTTCCATGTGGCTTGTTAAGATCACTTGATTTGATTTATGGAAGTACAATCTCTTGTGCTTCATAAAGCCTTTGAAAAATAGTTAAATAAGATTCTAAAAGCATTGTATAATCTCGAGGGGGCTTTGTGAGATGCTTTATGCATTTGTCCATTTGTGTTGGACTTTGAAATTGTGGTACAGGTATCGAGACCTGAAATGTGGATTGTAAAATTGGATGCGGCAACTATTGTGGTTGTTGAAATGGATGATGATGAAATTGAAGATGTCTCAACTGTAACTCAATGTTAGTGAGTCGAGTTAAAATTTGTTGTAAAATTTTAGTGTGTTGAAAATATGTTTGTAACCCTTGGTTTGGTTATTGAGTGAATTGATATGTGGTTAATGGATTTATGAATGGATGATATTGAGTGTGTTGTTGGAGGTGTGATGAATTGGGGGGCATGGAGTGAAATTGATGATGATGAGGTTGGTGAAGAAATGACTGTAAATGAAGAAAAGGATATGATTTATGAGAACTATGGATGGTTTGACTCATGGGAATGGAATGAGTTGATGGAGGTATAGGAATGGAAACCATAGAAGAATGTGGTACCCAATAGGGGCTTTGACTAATAAATATGGTTTTAGTGGAAATTGGATGAGGTATAGGATTCACTTGAACTTGCTATTGATCTAGCTAATGCTTCTTAAGCAATTTGTTCAAATGCTCCCATGCATCATGAATTTACATGTCAGTGGTTTACGAAATGAATGAATATAGAATAACCAATTTGGATGGGAGAAAAATGGCAATTGGTATTGCAACTTGATTGGATGAAATGGGCACTTGTGAGGCAGCATTAATTTGTGCTTCATACCAAGGATTGGTATCTGTCGATGTGTATGAAGTGCTAGGAGAACATAATGGTTGGGGAATGGAAATATGGACGGAAGGTGCAACTAATACCTTGAAAAGAGGGTTGGTGTAAACCTGGGTAAAGCTAGATGAAGGTGGGGAATAAATAGGCTCCTGTTGTAAAGTAAAATAATGTCTAAGTGAATTGGTGATGGACTCTAAGATATAACTAGAAGACTTCATGATAGCTTCTACTCTTGCCATGTCTATATGCGTAATGTGGTGATCGATGGTAGGGGAGGTTGACTCCTCTTGGGACATGGCAATATGAAAGACAATGGATGGAAATGAATGTGAAGGACTTGTAGATAAATTTACCTATGTCACATTCAAGGATTCTATCACAAAAGTGGTTGGGAAGGTGGATGAAGGTTCCAATTGATTGATGAGGCCCAAAAATACCTCATTATTACACTATATTTGATATATAAAAACTGCCATATTACCAAACATGACAGGGTTAATTTCTAGATTAGAATATATAATTTGTTAAGTGTTTGAATGATTTTATGTTAGAAATACTATATCCCTATTTTGACTATATTTTTTGCATTTTGTGACTATTTTTGACATGATTTTATTGATGAAAATAACATAGAATAATAAAGTAGATAAGCATATTCAGATATTTGGATAAGTATAGCATGTGTTAAGTGTTATACCATTTCAAAACTAGATTTTTCAAGTGATTTGGCATCAAAATAATCTTTGTTGTAAAACTGGGTAATTGTACAACATACAAAAATGAGCCAGTTGTCACATTAAAGGAGCACCTTGAAGTTGTCAAGAAAAGCATGATAAAATGTATGGAATGTATTTATATGGACTAAATAAGACATATTACCTATTTATAATAATTCCCACATAGTCTAAATGGAAAACCAAAGGGCATCACAAAATAGGGATAGTTGTGCAGTATGTTTAGCAATGTTTCAAGTTTGATTGTTTTGTGCATTTAAAATAGAAAAATGTTAAATTTTGATGTCCATAATCCCAAAATAATGTTTGCATTTTATCCCAACCTAAAAATTGTTTGAAATCCAAATTGAAACCAAATTATTATGACTGTACAAAAATCTGGAAATCTAGAGATAACAACCATACAAAAACCAACAAGCTATCACTTTATTGGATGCCTTGGAATTTGTCAGAATTGGCATGCAAAACTTATTGGATCCCACTTCTGAGGAATGGGGTGGATATCCTATATGGTTAAACCTGATTTATTGAATGTTTTTAGCATAGTTGAGCATAAAGTTTGTTTCACAGCCTGATATTTCGAAGAAGCTCTAGAATGAGGGGGAAAAGTGGCTAGTTTTAACCAAACAGATGTTTGAGCATCCAAAATGGTAGGGAAAAGGTATTTTAAGGTGGAAACATGTGTACAAGATATTTCTCAACTGCCTCCAACTCAATCCCACCACTATATATGAATTCCAAAGGCCAATGAATATTATTGCATCACATATTGTCTTAATCTAGACTAATTCAGTTTCAAAACTGATTGGCAAATTACTAAGAAAAATATAAGCTAATTTGAACATGATGCATATGTAATATGACATTATAAATAACACAAATCCCTCAATGGTTGATCTGGTAGATAGTTGATAGCTGATAATAGTGAGCAATAGCTAATAGTGAACAATGAGAAGCATGATTTTTCTTGCAGAATTGTAATGTTTTGCAATAATCAATAAAGTATAGTTTATTCAATTATCTTGTGTTCATGAGTGAGTGTGAGTGTTATGTAGTTATAAAAATTTTCCCACCTTCTTCTGGATCAGGAATTTTGGACCCACTTTCAGGCCTAGAAGGACTTTTATGACAGGTTTTCTTGATAACTTTATTGTAGTAGATTTAGCAGGATGCTTGTCACATTTTCATTTCTTGTTTTGATTTAATGTGATGTTTTCATGTTTTTAGTTGTGCTTTTGTGTAGCCAATGTGTGTGTCAATTGATAAATTAGTTTAAACCTGTATTTCCACTGTTTCCCCTATTTATCCTATTTTCTATGTTCCCCTATTTTTTTATGTTTCAGTAGTTTTTATCAAATTTTCAATAGTTTTCATTTTGTTGTCAGTCACTATAGTAGAAGCTTGACGACCTTCTATAGCAGGACATTGATAGGTTTTTTTAGCATAAGTGTTATTTCTAAACATCATTTCAATTCTACAATATTAAACTAGGTTTTAATTCTACAAGAGTAAACTAGGTTTCAATTTTGCAAGTGTAATTTAGGATTTCAATTCAGCAACATTTCAATTTAGTAATTTCAATTATTGTAATTGTAGTTAGATTTCAACTTCTATAAATTAAAATTATTTTTCAATTCTTACAAGTTAATTTAGTTTTCACTCCATAGATTAGGTTTAGTGTGACACCAAAAAGACTAAACCAACATATGTTTCATTGAATAAATGCTTGTAACATGAATGTCTAAAGTGTAATCTACCTAAACCTTCTATTGTAGACAACCTTGGACACCACCCTATATTTGACAAATCATAATATTAAATGATGTTATTAACAACATGCATCATTTTTGGCACCATTTCCAGGGATCACAATGTTTTTAGAGGGTAAAAGTAGTCAAATAATTATTATTGTGCTAAGTTGTGAACTTCAGAGTAAAATTTGAATGTAATAACTCGTATAAATAATAGTTTTTGATAGTTGCATATAATAAACATTTAGAAAACAAACAATAAACCATAGGAAGAAAAAGGTTGAAACTATGTCAAAGTTATCTGGATTTATGATTTCCAAAAATGTTGGAATTTTTAAAGAATCACAATCATCTATTTCAAGAATTATAGGATCCTTTGAGAAATCATTACGAGGAAAAATCAGTAGTTCCACACCATTTTTTCTTGACAAATCCATACAATTAGGACAATTTAACAGGATTTATAATTGTTGTTGAGAACCTATAATGGTAGGCTCACAAGAGAATCTAAGAAAAGCTAGTAATATTCTCCACCCTAGTCCAACTAGTACACCTGCTAAAAGTTTTCAAAATCCCATTCAATTAAATCCTAATCAAAATTCTCCCATGAAGGTAATTTCACCTTTAGTGTTACCAAATTTTAAGGGAGTTACATCTGAATACCCTGATATATTTTTGTTTGAGTTTAAGATTATATGACAAGCTCATGATTACACTAATGACAATCAAAATCTCAAATTGTTTCCTTTCACTCTTAAAGAATCAGTACTATGATGGTTGATCACCTTAGAAATTGATTCAATTAGAATGCATTGGCTACGATGAGGAGTTGGGGGATGCGCTGTGGGAGAGGGATCTCCTGTGCATGCAACTGGCAGAGCGAGAGAATGCATTGGCTGCTTACCGCCAGTAGGGTGGGGATACTGATGCTGTATGGGAGAGGGATCTCCTACGGATGCAACTGGTGGAGAGGGATAGGGTTTTGGTGCAGCATGACGATGCAGTAGCGTATTACCATCGATGGGAGGCAGAGTGGGTGCAGCAGGAGATAGATTGATCTCGACATCGGATGGATATGGAGGGAGAGATTATCCACCTCGGTGGGTGACTACCTGAGCCCTCGAGATGTGGATCATCGCATCGAACGAGGGGCAGTGATACTGAGCAGTCAGCATCATCTTGTCACAAGTGATTGGATGAGGGAGGGGGTAGCAAGAATGATGTGGGGGCTAGCAGTAGCCGCCCTAAGGGGTCCCATAGGACCCACACCACAGGGGGTAGTTCCCATCACACCGATCCTATGTGATCATGGTGGCCGACACCTTAGGCTTGGGGGTTTTTGATTTTTTGGATTGTGCAGGTTTAGATGACCGATTATTGTAGTCTACGAGCATTTTTGATGATATATACAGATGAATTTATTTTGTTGATGATTTGATTTTATGTATGACGAGTGATGAGTATGGATGTATGCATGTTAATTTATTTTGATGGATACATATGTTATGATGAATGCAAATGTTTTTGATTTATATGTGATATGCAAAATGTAATGGATGAATTGAATTTGTGTTGTTTGGTTAGGGCACCATAGACTGTTTAGGACTTTGTGGCTTTTTTTCCTAGGGGATTGCTGTGGTAAATGACTTTTCATGTATACATGTGGTTTTTTGTATTTTTTGATGGTAATGTGAGGATGAAAAGTAGCGTAGTTGGTTTAGAAATGTAGCTAAGGTTTTCTGAGACGTAGATGGTTTTAACTCACTAGCCACGACTGTACTTTATCTTACAAGACTTTTGAACAAGGTATGAATCGGACTTATCTTTGACCAAGCTATTTCACATCCCTGTGTGTGCAATTGAGTTCATTTATGTGGTATTTGTCAGGATATTGCCAGTTCCAGATAGGCTGTCAACCAAACTTGTACTAAGGATCACCTAATTAGCTCCACTAACTCTGTTGTATTTAGTCAGATTAATCTACGGTGCTATCTAGGATACCATAAGCTAGCTCATCCACATGCAAACATTGATCTGTACACGAGTTAATGTGACAAATATATCGTCATGCAAGAGGGTTACCGCCAGTGACCAATAAGCTATCCACCAAACCGGTACTGAGCTTTGCCTCATGACCTGTCGGACTGCTGAGAGTTCCAAGGATTCAAGTTTGACTCCCTTCTTTTCTTCAATTGTATTGGGATACTTGCTCTTTTGTAGTGATAAAAATCACTGTTTATTTTTATATATTTTTCTTTTGAGCAAGGGATTGGAATTTTGAGTGATAAGAATCACTATTGGATGTGCGTTTTGATATATGCACTCTGGTGGTGATGTCAAATATTTGGAGTTTTGACGTTTTGCAAAATTTTGATGTTTGCAATTTTTTTGAGAACTTGGGATTCTTGGGGAATTGGGTAGGGAAGATGCTTGTCCTTTTGCCAACTCTCAGCATTCTTGGGGTCATTCGCATAGGGGGATGAGCAAGATAACCATTTCGCTTATGGTGACCTGGATTGTTGTGTAGGTTTCATCTTTCATTCACATAACTTGGGAATTTTATGTGTTTTAATTTGTGTTGGGATGCTACGTAACAAGGTGTGATCCAAGTAGAACTCTACCTTCGTAAAATCTATCTGACTTGGTACAGTATGTGGCTAGAAAGCTACATGACAACTAAAAGATGAAAACTCTTGATACATTAGAAGACCACTGACTCTAGTGTGGTAAAAAGTAGTGAATGGCATTTTTTTATTTTTTTATTTATTATTTATTATTATTATTTTTTTTTTGGGACTGCTTATAAAATGGAAAAATGTGGAACAAGATGGACTAGCAGAGTAATTATAGTCTATGGTGCCTTTGACCTGTAAGACCACAAATATGTAATGTATGGATGCGATGCTTAATGCAACTACATATTTTTGTATTTTTTTTTATGGATTGATTTTTGTGAATATGAAGATGAGATGCGAGAAGAGCTTTTTATTGATGAATTTGAGCATGCCTGGAAATGAGATGCAAATTTTTGTTGTTTTTGATGATTTTACTGTTTTTGAATTTTCTTATTTTTGACCAAGCGATTGTGGGAATCCTTGGAGCTTTTTGGGATTGACCAAGCGATGGTAGGAATCCTTGGAGCATTTTGGGATTGACCAAGCGATTTAGGAATCCTTGGAGCTTTTGGGATGACCAAAGGGTTTGTAGGCACCTTTGGGGCATTTTGGGGTGACCAAGTGATTGCGATAATCCTTGGAGTTTTTTGGGTTGACCAAAGGGTTTATGGACACCTTTGGGGCGTTTTGGGTTCGACCAAGCGATTGCGATAATCCTTGGGGTGACCAAGGGATTGCGATAATCCTTGGAGCATTTTTGGGATTGACCAAGCGATTTAGGAATCCTTGGAGCTTTTTGGTTTGACCAAAGGGAGTATGGGCACCTTTGGAGCATTTTGGGGTGACCAAGTGATTACGATAATCCTTGGAGCTTTTTGGGCTTGACCAAGTGATTTAGGAATCCTTGGAGCTTTTGTGCAATGAAGTGTTATATTTGTGAGGTAATATTTTCCAAGTTTTGAATGAGAACTGGTTTGAGCAAGCTTGGCTCTCCATCAATAAACCCTCATTTTGTGGCTATATAGCCAAAAAAAAAACCAAAAATTAAAATGAGTCGGATGGGGCCTAAAATTGGTGTGCACATCCCTCTTATAATAGACAAGCCAAAAATAAATTTTCAAGTCCTAACTCTAAATATATTAGGAGATATTGACCTCCGAACAGCTCAAAAAGCATAAAAAAATTAGGTGAAGAATTTTAAAACCTAATTTTGGGGCACTAGATGATGGAATTTGGCCCCAAAAATAGGGTTTTTTTGGCAAATAGGACTCAAAGGAGTCATATTTGTTTAAAATTCTTCCAACTAACTCCCTGTCAAATTTCACGTCAATCGGAGCTACGGTTGAGAAGTTATGGCCCCGGCAAAATGCACTAAAATTTAAGAAAAAATAAATTTTCCCAAATTTTGTTGGATGCTCCTGCATCATTTATGGGCACCGTTGGGGCGCTTCTGGGTTGACCAAAGGGTTTATGGACACCTTTGGGGCGTTTTGGGGATGACCAAGCGATTATGGGAATCCTTGGAGCTTTTTGGGTTGACTGAGCGATTGCGGTAATCCTTGGAGCTTTTTGGGTTGACCAAGTGATTGAGGTAATCCTTGGAGCTTTTTGGGTTGACCAAGCGATTGCGGTAATCCTTGGAGCTTTTTGGGTTGACCAAGTGATTGAGGTAATCCTTGGAGCTTTTTGGGTTGACCAAGCGATTGCGGTAATCCTTGGAGATTTTTGGGTTGACCAAGCGATTGCGGTAATCCTTGGAGCTTTTTGGGTTGACCAAGTGATTGCGGTAATCCTTGGAGCTTTTTTGGTTGACCAAGTGATTGTGGTATTGGTTGTTCTTTTGGCTTTGTGACCAAGCGATAGCGGTAATCCTTGGAGCTTTTTGGGTTGACTCGAGCGATTGCGGTAATCCTTGGAGCTTTTTGGGTTGACCAAGCGATTGAGGTAATCCTTGGAGCTTTTTGGGTTGACCAAGCGATTGCGGTAATCCTTGGAGCTTTTTGGGTTGACCAAGCGTTGAGGTAATCCTTGGAGCTTTTGGTTGGCGTGGTCTTTCTTGGTTTTTTGGGTTGACCAAGTCGGTATCCTTGGAGCTTTTTTGGTTGACCAAGCGATTGTGGTAATCCTTGGAGCTTTTTAGGTTGACCAAGCGATTGCGGTAATCCTTGGAGCTTTTTGGGTTGACCAAGCGATTGCGGTAATCCTTGGAGCTTTTTGGGTTGACCAAGTGATTGAGGTAATCCTTGGAGCTTTTTGGGTTGACCAAGTGATTGTGGTAATCCTTGGAGCTTTTTGGGTTGAACTATGGCTCTTTAGGGGATAGAGGTACCCCTAGCTTGATGATATTTGTGCTTTGAATCTGGCTCTGGAGGTATGGGCACAAATGGATCGGCCCTATGCATGGATAAAAGGACGGGGTCTA
This sequence comes from Wollemia nobilis, assembly GCA_028583015.1. Classification (NCBI taxonomy): domain Eukaryota; kingdom Viridiplantae; phylum Streptophyta; class Pinopsida; order Araucariales; family Araucariaceae; genus Wollemia; species Wollemia nobilis. Next base: position 31,277 of record JAQPPZ010011687.1, on the reverse strand, counting down.
CCCTTGGAACTGTTAACTCTATGGGGTCGCTGGGTGGAATTAGCTCTCCATATGCCCAAAGTAGCGGATGCAGCACTTGAGCCCACTACTCTGGGTTAACGCACCACTCATGCCCTAGCCTTATGCCTAGTTGTCCAAATAGTTCTTCAATGTTTAGGGGGTGTTGATATTGTCGCATGTGATTGATGTGGTCCATCTTTGTTTTATCCTCACCTTCGGCCAGTGAGTCCAGCTCATCAGAATCTGGTGATTCTAAGACATGGAAGACTACATCATCAGGTAGCTCTACGGTTAGAGTTTGATCCTCTTCGAAAGGAGCCTCATGTAAGTTGGGCTTTTGGAGCTCCAAAATCTTGGTCTCTACCAACTCTAAGTGCTCTAGCACTTTGCATGTATCGGGGGATTTGAGCTCCTCCTCTTTGGTTGGTTCCTATTGAGGAACGTGGGGCCTATGGAGGGGTAGCCGGGTAGCACCCCCCCTACCTTGGTAGTGCATTTTAGCCCACTCTTTTTCTTGCTCAGATTCCTCAGAGGATTCTTGAGGGATTTTTGAGGGTGGCCCATGGACTTGGGTGGGTGCCTGAGGGATCAGGGGAGTAGCCTCCGGCTCCTATCTAGGAGGCATCGGGGGTGATGCTTGATAAGGTCGTGAAGACCTGTCTCACACCCAGGGGTTGTGCCTCTCATAATGTTTTGTCTTATGCGTGTGAAGGGTTGGAGTCCCCACCTGCATAGTGTGTTGGAACAACTCATCCTTCTGGCATTGAATGCACTCTTTATTTAGAAGATACAGTTGCTCTAACTGTAGTCACTCTAGCTCAAGTTGCGTGAGTTGCACCCAACGGGTGACATGTTTGGAAAATTCTAAGATAGTTTGTCCCATCATCTCATGTCTAGAAGGGCTAGATGCCTCTTCGGCATATCTATCTCGATCGTGATGATCCGAGATCTCTATAGGTTGCCTCCCTTCGTTGAGGGGAGCAACATTTCCTTGAGGCTTTGGCCTTAGTACGCGATCCTAATAGCTAGCAGGTGCGGAAGCGCATTGCTCCCGTGTTGTATATTGCTCTCGAGGAAGGTAGGGGTCTTCCTCATGCTCTCTTTCATAAGTGAAAAAGGTACGAACGGAGTTGGATCGCCTTTCCTGAAGAGCTGTATGCTCTAGATTTGATCGGTTGTTGCTAACAGTGATGCGGGATGTAGGAGGGATGGCACAATCATGTGGCCCCCCCTTATGGACCCCCTGCCATTCTAGCGCTTCATCGTGCGGTGGCCACTTATAGCAGGTGTCTAAGGGAGCTCTCCTATGGGTGTACCCCTCCTGAATGGGTGTGTGCTGGGTTTTGTGCTGGTAGGGAGTGCCCTTAGAAGGGGTGCCCCTATAGTCTCGTTCTATCGGGGCACGAAGGAGACTGCCTTGTGTGTCAGGCCGCCAAAGTGGTATGACCAAATCCTTGGGGCTATACCGGAGGTGACTTGTGCCTCCTTGGATATTCCCCATAGCATCCGCCCGTGATTGGGCTTGGCTGCGGGTGAACACCATTGTGATACTTCTCTACAAAATGAGTAAATTTTTGTCTTTTGTTTATGATTTTTTTTATTTTTATGCTACACAAAACAGAAAAGATCACACACATGCAAGCGATGATTATCTCTTTTAAAGATTAGAAGTGTGCCCTAAATCTGGTTTCGTGTGTTTTAATGTTTGTTTTTGAAAACTTTTTGAAGAACGTTTAAATGCAGTATGAAAGCTCTTATGGCTCCCAAAATTGGTCGCCCCTTCGATATACCATTGCCAGACCGATATACCAACCTCTCTATATACCCGCCCTTACGTGAGGGAAACTATAGGTACGTGAGAGCATATGATACATGGAACATATGTGGTACGAAAGGGGAATCGCCTTGTTTATGACACCTACCATAAAATACTTATCCTCACATGCTGGGAATCACCCCAGCTACACTAGGTCAGCTTTCATCAGGATTTACGTCTAGCAACAGTAGCGATTGGGGTGTATGAATGCAAAATTCAAGCCAAGGTGGTGATGAAATCCACCGTTGGTCTTGATCAATGGCTGGGGTTTTATGACCAGCGCCTTTGTTTAAAAGTGCCACGTGATGTGCGTGGGGTTTATTTTAATGAAATTGAAACAAGGAATAGCATCTTTACCTAAGCAAGCAAGAATGGACAAAAAACAAAAAATAGAAACAAGAAAATGATAGGAACTGTTAAAAACTGTTACCTCTTTTCTGCCCAAATCGGTTGTCTTTGACTCTCGGCCCTAAAACTGCACAGACAAAAATTCATCTCTGGGTGAGATGAATACCATAACATAATTCATCCTAGGATGAGACGAATTCAAATTCATCCCAGGGCAAGACGAATTCCAGTACTGTATTTTGCCACAGGTTGGAACGAACAACAGTCAAAGTTCAAAAAAAATTGCACCTGTAAGCAGGAAAACACAAATTTTGATCAGTTTCTTGATCTCAAAAAAGCAGGGGACAGAGTCCCACCGTGATCGCCACTGAAAACATGAGATTTCAGAAGTTGAAAAGAAACACTAAAGCTATGCAATGCAAAACGAAATGTAATGCTTTAATCCTAGAAATTTGAAATGCATGAAATAAGGAAAAAAGATGAATTGAGATGAAATGAAAGAAGTATAGAAAGCACAACCCTTTTTGTTTATACTCTCTCAATATCGGTTACAAAGACCTCTCCCACCTTTTTAGGGGCTAGGAGCGTTAACATGTTTTGGTTACAATAGTGACTAGTGATCCTCCTTCCGCGTGCCCACATGTAAAATGGGTAGGCCAAAATGTTGCCGCTGCTAGTGTGAATGAATCTTTGATCCTTGCTGCTCCTCCTGCATTCAAAGAAACAACAAAATCGTTAGTAGCACCTACAAATAAGACAAAGCATGCGATCCTCAAACCTACAATAAGTGGATGAGAAAATGAATTAAACTATAACTAAAACTAATACAAATGACATGAAAACTTGGCAAAGACATAGAAACATCACCAAGAAGACATTGCAAAAGGAACATTCAGGAAGTTCCTCATTGATTTGAATTTTCTCCTATGCGGGACGGATTCGACTATAATTCGTTCCGAGGTAGGATGAATTCACCTGCATTAAAGCGTCGAAGTGATACTACCCCAAATGTCGCATCTAGGGAGCTCCAAAAGACCTAAAAACTTGGGGTTAGATAATTGGAGGCATTTTGGGAAGATCCAGATGGTCATATTTCCCCAATTTGGCCTCCATCAACAGGAATTTGACATTGCTACCCGCAAGTTAGTGAGGACAACAAAAGCGATAAAACATGATAAGATTTGATCAAAGCATTATGAAATCAGAATTACAATCTATTTAAGAAGCATAATATGGAATCCAAAATGAACAAATGAAAAAAAGAACAATCTGCCATGAATTCCCAATCGTTCTAAAAAAATAAGATTAGGCTCGCAGCAGTGCGGGGTGCCCGAGCGGGCCGCCCACCGTTGGAACCTGATTTCAGCACCAATCCACTTGGGATGGGCCCAAAATCTCTTGTAATGTGTTTTTGGTGAATTGGTATATCGGTGTGGTCAAGTGTCGGGTTTTTGGATCCGGATTCACACTTCCAATAACCACCCAATGACCTCCCTTACGAAAGAGATCAAGGATGTGGAAGAGGTGAATCAAAGGTAAAGCACGGTATTAATTTGGTAGCACTTCATTGCTTAAAAATACTTCCAACCTGTCTTCTCTTTGGGGTGAGGAAGCTCACCAATTTATAGACCCAAGGGGTCTCTTTGGATGGGCATGCAGGGGCGCCACTTGGCGACCATGCCTTCCCAAGAGGGAGGAGACTCCTCCCTGGCTTGGGCTTCCATGACTGCCCTTGTGACAGTCCTCTAATATTCAATTTTCTCACCTACGCGTGCATGCAAGGTAGGGAGCATTAATTGACTATCCTTGGTTGCCATTTGGTGCAATTTCTCTTTTTGCCCGTTGAACCTAGAATTGGCTCTACCCCAAAATAAATTTAGAATTCATCCCTTGGTGGGGTGAATCCCATTTTGAATTCATCCCAGGGTGGGATGGATACTGAGCAGAGTTCCTGAAGGTGCCAAATTACTTTTTGTTCTTGAAGTGGTTAGACGTTACCTGGTGTGTGTGTCAAAGCGTCGGTGTTTGCGATTTGGTGTCATTTGGGTCTACAAAGGCCCATGGGCAGTGTAGGAAGAAGGGAGGAGGTTGGGATGCGCTTGGCTAATTTCTTCTAGGTGTAAAACACCTATTATAGTATCTCTATCTCATCATGCCATCGATGTGGGACTAATGCCAACAAGCCTAAGCTTTCCTGGCCTGCTTTAGATGTCCAAGCTATTCGAATATTTAGTAAGTATGGACATAACCTTCAATACATACACTGATATATAATTTACACCTTCAACAACTTAAAAAGGCATTAAGGGCATCAATATGGAGGTATTTTAAACCAACACAAGAGCTAGAGTCAAACATAGGCAATCTGGTTTAGCAATGTTCATAGGTTGAAAATTTTGAGACATCACCCAATGCAGAAGCCGATGCTTCAAACACTAAAAAGTAGAGGTTAATTGATCCCAGGGGCATATGATTCAAATCCCAAGCATATTTTATTCATCCCCAAAGTACGCCTTCATGGGGGGGTTTATATTAAAACACCAGCAATCGTTAGGAGGTGTCACAAACTTCCCTGCCAAGATTTTAGTTGAAAGCTCACACTAGGTCATGCCCAAGAACCGTGTTAACACAATTTTTAAACAAGGTCTGAGGGGGTTCATACACGGTTTTATAGAGGTTAATTTAGGATTTTCTTCATAATTATATAGGCCTAGGAGCGTCTATCCTCTCAAGGCAAGGATAGTTGAAAAAAGTTGAGTTGAAGCATTTAATGAAATTTTAAAACAACAAATTCATAAACTTGCATTCTCAATTGAACATCAATAAAATCATGTAATATACATGCAAAACCAAGTACAATAATCCCAACCTTTTTCTCCTGGTTGGTTTGTATCTTGCATGTGCTCCCTTTTCTCCTCCCTCCAATAAAATATCCTCCTCCCCCTTTTCAACCTAAAGCCCCTCCTTATCTATCTAATCAGGTACAAAAATTCTTACCTCCAAATGAATACTCACTTGCCCGAATTGAAAGCTTCCCTCCTCCCAAGGTGGCCAACTACTCGCAGTGAAGGCCCCATGATGGTGGGAATCAGATATTTTCTAAAATATCTCAAATACTATATTAAATTTCAATTTTAACATAATATCTCTTCGTCCCTTACTTTTGATAATAATAATTTTTTTATTATAATTTTGAATAAGCATTCAAAATAATAATAAATATATTTTTGTAAATATTCTTTCAATTTATAATAATCATTTATTATAAATTATATATTATTTTCTTTTATGAATGTTATTTTTAAATTTATAAAAATCATTTATTATAACTTCTCTTTTATATTATAATCTTTTATCATAAATAATTTCTTATTTATAACAAACATAATATCTCTTTTATTATAAATATAATAGTCTTTATTATAAATATAAGCTTTTATTTATAATACTTTCTTCTCCTATTATATTATATATAATGGTATTTTTTATAAATATACATTTTTATTTATAATATTTTATTCTTCTATTATATTATATATAATAGTCTTTATTATAAATAAACCTTTTTGTTTATAATACTTTCTTCTTGTATTATATTACATATAATAGTCTTTAGGGTCAATTCTAGACATCACATAGCTGTTTAATTTAATTATAGCAACACTTATCCTTAAAACAACACATAGTTTTTCATGCCATAAGGCTTACTAGGGAGGGTCATCACATATATAAAGAATGAATATAAATATTGTAAGGAAATCACCAACCATATAGCCTTGTAATTATCTTTACCAACAGAATAACCCTCTTATCTTGGGAGACCTTATGGAGTTATTCCTTCCTTAAGGAGTACTTATTATATATGTGGGTGTCTTATTTTGTAGACTTATTGATTGTTATTATTGGTGAATTATTCTTTAACATATTGATGGATGTTTTAGATTTGTGAGAATAAAGATTTATAACAAGTGGTATTAGATCCACGAATTCCATAAAGTGGAAATTATTTTTAAATAATTGTTAGTTTTTTTTTTTTGGAAAAATATCTCATCTTGCTTTCTATCTGGTTAATGTGATGATGCAAGTCTAGTGGCATATTCCATGATTGGAATTCCGTTCCACCTTAATACCTATCTATCTATCTATGAGCCATATCATTGCAAAAAGTGGATTGATTGAGATAATTTTTATGCCATCTTATTTAAAATTTAAAAATATTTGAAATAAATTACTATAGAGAAATCCAAATAGCATTGAGAATAATACAACTTGATGAAGTTAGTTATCTAGAACAATGACATTAAGTAGCCATAGCTATTCGTATTAAATCCATAAGCGTTGAAACAAAATGTGAAAGATGAGACAACACAACACAAAAGTGAAACTTATTGAGGAACAGTCGATGTGCAATGTGTAAATATCAGAACCCCAAGATATCAAAAGGGAAACAGTATTGTTTAGTGATTGTGAGGTTAAATGATTTGTAATCTATAAGGAAGTTTTTTTTAATATATATATAGTTATTTAATTATATTTTAAAAATATAATGTATAATCTAATAAGCTTAAACTTTTACTAAAAATATTTAAAATCTCTATTGTTAAACACAATAAATACCCACATTGAAGCTTTCAGGTTAATAGAAGGCTTAAGTACGGCTAAGACAGGAACACTGAGAACTTATAGTCAGAAAGGACTTCCAGTAAATGAAAAGTGACGATAAAATATTAAAGGCCACTAATTTGACCCAGTTCTTTCTATTACTTTAATAAAAATAAATAAATATTTTTAAGCTTAAAATGTGCATCTGGATTGAAATAATATATTCCAATTTTTATGAAGAAAAGAGTCACTGAAACTACTAGAGCCATTCTCTACCTCGACCATACGTTATAATTTCTATATTTCTAACCCTAATTTTGAAGCATAAGCAAATATTGCACCGCACATTACCATATGTAAAAAGCAAAAAAATAAAGAAAACGCATTGTAATGTAATCCGCTTTTAAGAATATGCATGATCCTACCATTGCTTTGTATGTCTGCTACGCAGAAATCCTGCAAAGGGTCGGGATCAAATGCCAATACTTGACGAAGACTAATGAAAAATAAGAGAATTGTAAAACAAACGAAGCCGTGGGTGGTCATCTTTGGATGGCGGCAACGAACACTACTCAATGTGTCAAATAACAAAATGAAGGACCGTCCAACTCTGCGCATTGCATTGCATTGCATTAATCTGCTCATAATTTATAGCGAAATCTCACCGGCAACAGAAGACGCGGTCTCTGTTACAGGTGAAACGTCTTTTTTAAGTGTGGTACAAGAATTTCACCACTGACCTGTAGGCCTTTGGAATTTTATCCGAGAATCAAATAATATGTTCAACATCGAAGCTTTTTAAAATATTTCTACGTGCTGACCTCTTCGTTACCTGACAATTTTGTCTGGTAACACGTTCTAATGCCAACCTCGTTTTCCACAATTCTACCTACTGATTTTAAAATAAGGATTTCAATCTTAACTTCAGATCTAAAAAACTCATTAGTGGAAGACCTGAGCTTTGCCTGCCCTAGGCGGGGTTGACAGAAGCTGAAGACAACAGCAGGTAAATTCTATCCAGTTAAGCAACTCCCTTTGACAAATAAAAACCACACTTTTTTTTTAATGGATACATGACGTTGACGTCTCACCGGTTCTCAATTATCTATTAGCTACAGTGCTTCGTGGTTGAATCATAGGAAATTTCAAAAAGCAACTTAAGGCGAACAAATGCCTTTATATCATGTTTTTATAAAATCTAAAGATAAAAATTAACGCCTTTTAAATTATATTTATATGAAATTGAAATGGGTTTATTTGTATACTATTTTATAATAATAATAGTTTTAATTTTGATTATTTATATTATTAATTTGTTAATTTTATGTCATTTAATTGAAATGTAAAATTCATTCATAGGATTAGAATATTGGCTTAGGGTATGATTAGGACCTTGGTTTATAATTGAAACTCTTTGCTCCCCATCACTTGCCCCAAACCTTTTTATTGGAAAAGCATTAAGATCCACCGAAAGGGATTGAATCTTCATCTATAATCTATTATGTAATTTTTTTCACTTCCTACCACTTGTCCCAAATCCCTTAGGCATGCATAATCCAAATTGGAGTATTGGATTACCATTGAATCCATACATGGTGTTTTGGACAACAAGACTCAAACATGATTACAATCCTCATCTTGGTAGATACCTAGATAGTTAAATGAGTACTATTAGAAGTATATTTGAAAGAGACTTCTAATGACATAAGGTATACTTATATTGGATATGTAGAGAAAGAAAAAGTTATGCTTAGCTAGGTGATTCTCAAAAAATAACAAATGAGATTGTTATAGATTATATCAAATGATGTCAAAGTTCAAAGAAATTGAATACTAATATAGTTCACATCAATACTAATGTTTAGAACCTATTTTAACTAACTTGAAATTCTTTCATTTTAACCCTTGGCATAGAACAATTCATTCTTAGAGTTGATATTTTTCATAACTTGATCAAGCAAAATCATACAAAATTGTTACATTTTTAGATTATAGTATAATATTTGCTATAAATTTTCTATGGAAAAAATATTATATTTGAACATAGACAAACTAAAATCTAGATTATAATGACAATTTATCTCTCATGCTTTCTTGCTATAAATTTATCATGTTGCGTTACATTACAAAAAATCATCCTCTTATGATCTTATTTGATAATCTAAAACATTAAAAATTATCGAGGTTGAAGGTTAGAAAATATATAGTAGGATTTGCATTGGAAAGTGAGTTTGGATAAGTGGTAACTTAAATAAATATCATCTTACATATAAAATTGAATGTGCATAATCTTAGAAATATATTATTACCTTCTTGCATAGCTTATTCCATCCAAAAGAAGATAGATTGAGGAAGAGAAGAATACAACCATAGATTCTAGAGCTAAAAGAAAGAGTTTTTAAAATGCTTGGAAGGTAAAATGTGTAGAGGATGTTGGAATGTTATTCGAATAGCTTAATCCAAAACTCAAGAGATTTTTTTAAATGCCTCATCATAATGCTGGAATTGCCATGTAATCTCATGAGTTAAAAGAGTAAATCTTTGTTGATTTACTTAGGAATTATTTTAAGATGGTTTGTTCTCATTAAAAAATATTTTCCATTTTTTGCATGTTTTTTCTTCTCATGGAGTTTCATTGTTCAAATTAAGTGTAACATAGCTCATTTTTTCTTAATTTTATATGGTTTTATTATGATTACATTATAACTAGAGCATATTTTGGGATAAAATCTAAATGTAACTCCCAAAGAATCTATTCAACATTTCATTTAAGGGGAATTGCAAATGATGTTGGTATCTGAGCAAGATTTTTTTGCTTTATAATGATATGGGATATATGATAGCTACTAATATAGAATTAAATTTTATAGTTGAAATTTCCAATGTGGAAAACAACAAAAATACTTGTTTAGCATACAATATCAAATCCAAGCATTGGAGCCAAAGGTAAAATCCAAGATATAGATCTAAAGATCTAAATGTAGTATCTAGTGAAATAAAGCTAGAGCCTTAAATGCTAGTAAAATATTATAGATAAAAGTGTTTATATAGGTAAAAAGTTATAAAGCTTTATTCAAAATGAAAAAATACAAAACTCAACAACTATATAATATTTGGAAGATGATTTGAAGGGAAATGGCCAAGTATGAAGTTCTTTGTAGTGATATGAGACAAATATAAGGCACAAAATATTGTAGGAGTCGGTTCATGTTCATATTTTGGAATAATAAGTAATAGGTTAAGCAATTCTTTGAATAACTAATTGAAAAAAGAATAACAAGTAAGGTTTTGGTGATCAAAATCCTCTATAGGGAGGTGTGATCCAAAATGGACTATTGAGTCACTCTTAAAGGCACATGTAAAACTTATCATGGTAGTGATATAATGATTTGGATATCATGAACATCATACTGCATTATAGGCCTCTAAAATATATTATGTTGGTAGACAAATTATTTAATGATCACCATGTTATGCACGTACTCATAAACCAAGTCCAACTTAACTAAAAGATAGTAAAAATGCTAATAATTTTTTTTTTAATATATCACAATGTTAGACCCCATCCTTAAATAAATATAGTTGGATAAAGTATAGGTTCATAAGCTAGGTATAATCTAGTTTTAGTTGACTTGTTATTCCTCAAGATTTATAAACACACAAAATATAATAATAAATTAGATTCAAGAATTTCGCAATATCTAAGGTCAAATTTTGACCATAATACCCATAGGGATTGAGTATTTTTCTAAAATAAAATACTTCTAATATCTCATATTAAGTCATTTTTTAATGATATAATTGATGGTTTGATCACCTAATTTATTATCAAGCAAGTAATGCATCCAAGTCCTATCTACTAAGGTTGCAAATTATTATAAAATGTTTAATTATAATAACTCAATTGTAAAGGTTTGATCTTGTGATAATCCTTTCTCAAGATTTACCATAAATAGTATATATATATATATATAATCATAATAATAAAATTTATTGTCATCTAGCCTAAATATAGTCTACAAGGTAATACTAATCTTATTTTTTTCAAATGGTTATATGGGATTGAAATGGGCCCTACCCGCATTACATTATCACCATATATTTTTTTTTAAATTATAGAAGGGTAATTGAAAGGTCCTTGAACATTTTACAACAAGAAGAAAGCCAAGCCTACAATATTTTAAAAAGGGGCATGAACAGAGAATAGTTCATGTAGGGACTTAAAACTGGCTAGCCCACCAGGGCATAATGGGAGCAACTCAAAAATAAGAAGAGAAACCACACTAACAGATCCCTTACCAACCCAACTAAAATAGAGAAGAGGCATGCTCAAAATAAAATGAATGTAAACAAAGGGGCAGAGAGATAGGTATAAGAAACTCCCCCTACAAACTGACTATACGAACCCATAACTAAATCTGCTCTTTAGAAGGCATAGGATCATGGATCTCCCAATCAATAAATGCAATGGAATTTAAATTCCCAAAAAACATGGATCTAGCCATAAGAATGTGCACACCCCCATAGAAAAATTCTAACAATTATCAATAAAACTCATCAAATAAACTGTTCAACTTCTATGGTAAAATTATCCCTAAAAATAGAGATATTATCTTGGCTTAACCCTAGATTAGCTAATATGTCTGCACTCTTGTTACCTTCTCTAAAGTTGTTCCTAACATGAATTCCTTTCAAATTTTGATAGAATATTTGGCCTTCCTTAATTAGATTGAAGATTTTCCAACTAGGATTTTGATCATTAAAAAAGGCCTTAACCACGTTTAAGGAGTCCCATTCAATAATAAATTTTTTATAATTCAAAGATTCCATTAATGTAGTGCCTTTATACAGTGCCCTAGCTTCAGCAAAATAAAAAGTTTGTGGACTCAGATTTTATGCAAAGATAATAAGAATCTCCTCATTATGATTCCTAAAGAGGCCATATACCCCTGTTATCCCTAGATTCCCTTTTTATGCTCCATAAAAATTAAATTTAATCCGATCCTAAGACAGGTTACCATTTAATAGAGGTTTTGATATTTAGAATATCTATAGTTCTGGTGTTGATTGAAAAACCCATTTTTTTCAAAAGAATAATCTTTGCTACCCCTCCATGACTAAGAACTAAATTTAGATTTCCCACATTTTCAAAAATAAATTTTAACACTCTAAGCCATAATGTTTCAATATTTCTCTTTATGCTTTTGAAAACTCTTCTATTTTTTTCCTTCAAAACACCCCAAAGGAGATGTAGGAGGCTAAAGGACCAAAAGGATCATAAGATATGGTTTACAAATGGAGAGGTCCACTACTCAATAACATCCTATAATGAGTCAAGAGACACCCACAGAACTCCTAAAAAATTCATTAAGAGTGAAAACGCTTCCCTCGAAAAAGGGTATTGGAAAAAGAAGTGACTGGTGGATTCATCAAAAAATTTACAAAGGGAACACCAATTTGTAATTATCATACCTCTTCTTTGTGAATTGTCCACAATGATAATTTTATCCTAAGATGCCAACCAAAGAAAACAATTTACTTTTGGCATAAGACCTTTAACCCAATTTTTTTTTAAAATAGGAACTTCCTCTACGACATCAAAAGTAATGTTAAAAGATGACTTAACAACAATAACCCATCACTTTCATTCTTCCAAATTAAGTTGTCTTTATTTTTCATGTTCTTTATAACTTGCAGCCTTAATAAGTCTTTAATGAGGCTAAAAATTCTCTATTCCATCATATTTATATTTTATATTCTATGTAGTTTCTAATTTTGACCCTCTTTTGATTGCATTACCTACCTAATAACAAACACAAATAGCGGCTATAGGTTCAACTTCAACCACCTTTTGATAGGAGATTATAGATTGATCTTGGCTCCATCCATCCCTCCTTCCAAAAATCAATAGCATACATCCCTCTAATCCCCATCTATATCCTCTATGGATGATGCTAATCATTTTTAAAATACAAATCCAAAAGGCTGATGAAGGATCATTTAGGAAATTAAAGCTAGTAGAAATATATTTAGCCAACACAATATTCACCCAACCAATTTTTTATTTCTTAAACAACTTCAATGCCTACATTACCATTAAAGCTTCATTCACCCACTTGACCCTTCTAAAATCTAGACCCCTAGCCTTGATTTCTTTCCAAACTTATTCCCACAAGACATGATGAAATATTTTCTTACTCTATGAACTAGACCATATGAAAGACTTTTAAATTTGCTCAATATTTTAAGCTACTTTCATTGGGGCTTTGAAAAATAGATTGGTATGCTCTATAGAGTTTCCTTAACTAACTATGTCTTTCTAGCCTATCTAAGAAGAGCTTCTTTCTAGAAAACAAGCATTTTTTGAATCCTTTCTAATACTAGGTCTCATAGATTCTTTTTCATCCTACCACTAAATAATTGCATCCCTAAATAAGAAGATGATAAAGCCTCAATCTCACAACCCAAAATTCTAGTAATATTCCTTTGCTTATTAAGGGGAGTATTCAATAAAAAAGTCTATTCTTGTAGAAATTGATCATCTGACCTACCGCCTTTTCATAAAAGGTTAAAACATATTTAACCTTTTTTACTTAGGGAATGGATTCCACAGTGGAAAAAAGAGTATCATCCACAAATTGATTATGAGAGATGCGATTAAAGAGTAAATTTAGACTAATATCCTCAGTACTCGGCTCAGCTTTTATGGCTTTACCAAGTGCCTCATAAAGAAGGATGAATAGAAAGGGGGATAGAGGGTCCCCTTGGTGAATTCCCCTTTGGATCTTAAAGTACCTAGCTATAGACCCATTCACTATTCTTTGATAAGACTGAGCCACTATTCATGGAATCCAAATTTATGAATGACTTTTATAAAAAAATTCCAAGAGACACAGTCATAAGATTTGTTCATATCTAATTTGAGAAAAGGACCCGATCTTATACTTTTATCCATAGAATTAATGATCTCATGCACAACAATAATCCATACAATATCTATCTTCCAATCACAAAACCTACCTGAGTTGGATCAATGATCTTCGAGAGGAGAAATTTTAATCTATTATCCAAAACATTGGAGAAATTTTTTTACACAATGTTGCATGGACTAATAGGTCTAAAATAATTAAAATCCTTAATCCTGTGAGACTTATAAATAAGCATAAAAATGTGGAATTAACATCCCTCACAATATGCCCAATTATTTGAACCTCTTTCAAAGCATTTTTAATATCTCTCCCCACAATATGCTAGTATCTCTAGAAGAATATAGGAGAGAAGCCTTCTATTCCTAGAGATTTCAACTATCCCATGAAAAGACTACCTTTTTAATATCTTTGTCTTCAAAATATATGATCAAAATAGAGTTCATATCTTCTATAACCAACTATGGAATTCTAGATAACAACTTTCTTTCTATCTGTTCATCCCCGTTTGACTTCTCCCTAAGTAGGGATTCAAAGTATTTTATCACTTTTACTCTAATTTCATGAATATCAATGGATTTTTGACCATATGATTTTAAAATTTCATTAATCTTGTTAATACTCCTACACCTCAAAGTAGACACATGGAAAATTTTTGTATTTCTATCTCCTTATTTTAACCATAAAGCTCAAGATTTTTATTTTCAAAGCATTTCCTCACACCAAAGTGTTGTGTATATTACAATATCATATGCATACCTATATTGGTTGGTCCATATACCACACCTAAATCACACATAAATTCACCAAAAGCAAACTTTCAACAAAGCAACCCTTTCCAATTTGGGGAAACTAGCTTGATCACGATTTTCAATATTTACATTCATCAAATTGCACCAATTTCGTCATCCACATTTGGTTAAGTGGTTTTTGGGTTTCATCTATTTCATCATTCACACATTCATCACTTGAGGGGGTAAGCCAAAATAAAAAAATTCAAAATTTATTCAATCCTTGCGTTGGGGCAACAAAATCATTTTTTTCCAACAAATAAATCCAGATATATCTTGATTTTGCACCATGTTGTGCTTTGTAGAATGTGATAAAAAAAGAGGTATTTGTAGACACAAAAACCTAGCCACTCACAAAACCTATCCATTCCACAAATTTTCATAATAAAATAATATGCCTATGTCTAAACTTAGGTATATTTTCCTGCATATTACCTATTTTCTAGATTTTTATAATATCTAGAAAATTTCCCTAGGATACCTTGTCTCCCAACTTGACATGTGTCTTAACCACCACTACTACTACCTTTTCTACATATCACACACCTCACTCCACTCTCACATACCCACATGCCACATATCCCCATTTAAGTGGGACACTCTTTGTGACTCACTCTAACTGCCAAGGATAGGTGGTTGCCCAATCCTTGCCACTTGGTAGCCCTAGCTTACCACCTATCCTCACCTCTCTCATATCCTAAAATACTATAAATGGTCCACAATTTGATCTATTAATGAGGACTAAAGACACACTATTACATTACCAAAACCATGCCAAGAGGACACCAACATTATCGAAGGATGAGCCATCAAAGTTGAGGAACACCATATGGGACCCTCAAAATCCTTTTGCAACTCAATCCCAAATGTAGACCTGCCTTTACATAGTTGTAAACATAGCTCTGTGGGTCACAAATGTAGCCCCACATTTGAACAATCCCAAACATATTCCTAAGCTTTCTCAGTAGTAGATTCAGTCATAGATAGATATGAATCATAAATGTAAATCATCAAGGTATATTATTTCACTGTTTTCTATCTTTTGTATATTATTTTCTATTATGTAAGTATTTACTTTCAAGGTTTTAATAGCTTTATTTTTATTTCATAAATGTTTTCACATCATGGAGGTCATTCATATGCTTTAAAACCTCTTCTTGGCAGGATATGTGTGTAGGTGATAGGTTCTTAAGCAGTTGTTTAGGTAAGGATGACTTGCAAGGATACTCTAGCCCATCCATAAAATTTGATTGGAGAAAAGAAGATTCAGGAGCACCCACTTTCAATTGAATATTCCAAAGAGGCTTCCCTCCCTTTGTGCCCATTGTAATCTAAAATAAAGCATATTTTGGTAACCCCTGCAATTCAGGGTAAATATTGTAAAGAGAGGAAACCAAGGCTCCAAAAGTTCAATACAAAAATAAAAAAAAATTCATTGCAAATTGCTTGTTTTAGTGTTTCGTTGTTTGGGTGCATTATAATTTGCTTACACAAACACACATACACATATAAATTAGGGTTTTGAAAGTGTTGCCCTTCTCCTCTTACATCAATTTAGTCACATCGATATATTTGGTGCCACCAAGATTTTAACCTTGGTGTGGGCTACATCAACTATGTATCTCAACCATTGAACAAAGGTCCCATTGGCTAAATTTTGAGTTAAAAATATAGGTTTTTAAGAGGGTTACTAGTCCCCTTGTACTAGGATTTAAACTTGGGTCTCCTAAATGAAATCTAATAACTTACCATTATAATATCCCTCAAGTATCACATTCTAAGATTATATTATGCATACAAAGCTCCATGTATTGTATTTGAATATCAAGAAATGTATGAGAATATTGTATGAAGTGTATACCAAATATTTTGTATGTTTAATCAATATTATTGTGAGTTTCTATATTAAAATTTTGTCATTTTATGAATTTTATATTGATCAAACATATTTTTTGGATTAATATTTTAATTCATATTTGATCCTATATATTTGGACCTATGATTCAATCTGGTTAAAAAACCATCAAATCAATTAGGATACAAGTCTGATCAAGAAAAAAAATTGATAAAATATCAAAAAATTCAAGGGGTACCTGCTGATGAATATTTCTCCTAAAGCAAAAAATTTGTTACAACAAAGTGAGAAAAATTATGATCCAAGTTCATCTAGGGTTTTGGAAAATAAAACCTAAAGAAAACTATTAGAAAAACCCAAAGCTTCCATAAAGTACGAAAATACAATACCCATTCTAATGGCAATAGAAGATAAATCATTAAAGGTAAACAATTTAATAATGGAGATTTAAACCTACTTTGATATCGTATTGGACTTCAAAATACTTTCCACAAATGATTAAAATTAACACATTATCCAAATATAAGAATAGATTTAAAAATTCACACAATAAGAAGGATGTCTATAGATACCAAAATAATAAAGAAAATAATTAACACTCCAAGTAGATTAAAATGGTTGATGGTAAGGGATGTAAATATCCAAATTTGAGAGACCTTTATTTCAAGGTTGAAGAAATAATATTTAGGTTAAATAATAAAATAATACAATAAATCCACTTATATAAGGTATACAAGGGCCCAAAAAGGTATAAATATAATACAAAAGTTGGCCTCGGCCTTAAGTGAAGCTTAACACCACATATTTCAACCTCAAAGTGGGTGTCAATCAAGCCATTATGTTGTTGAACAAATGGTGTCATACTTATCTTTAAGCATTTATATTTAAGTACATAATTGCACAGTAAATTGTATTCCTTAGTATAGTTAAGGAGACTATACTCAAAAAACTTTGGCAAAGATATGAATAAAGTATCCATTGTGTTTAACTAGGTTAAGTTGTATGTTTATATGAATAATATAGATGCATTAACTCTATAGTATTTAGCTACATATTGTATGAGTACTATATGAATATTATTATCACTATAAGATGAAGTCTTCCTTTATCCTGATAGCACTTTTTTGTTTACCACTTCCATTGAGATTTGAAATTATCATAGAGAAAAATTAGATGTGGGAACAAGGTAGGTTTCATGGTTGGAAAATAAATTATTTGGTGATACACCTTATTTGGATATTTTGGATAGGATATTTTCATTGTGGGTATATAGTTCATGTGGAATGCTTAAAGAAGTAAATTGCCATGTGTAGATTCTATATTAGATATACTTTGATGGTACACATATTTTTCTTATGAACTATGAATTTATGTATTATTAAACACCTTGTATAACATGTAGATAAATTTACATGAGCAACATTAGTTATTGTAAATGATTCAAAAATCTATCAAACAACCCTATTTATGAATATGTGTATAAATTTGAAATAGTTAGATTATCTAACTTTGTAACAAGTATGATGAAGTGCACTAGGCATATATTACCATAACTATTTTATAAATTCTTGTAAGTATGGATACTCCTATATAAATTCTTATACAATATTATCATGGTCATACTTGTAAATTCATTATGGGATCTTGTGCTAATGTTCCTTTACTAAAACTATATTATAATTATAGACCATGACATGGTGACTTACATTTAAAAGAATTATTTATATCTAGTTTATTTTATACTATATAGAAAAGTGTTCCATGTTTCTTTTAGTTGCATAGAACAAATAATGTACCTTTTCATATTTGAACACAGTTGATCTTGAAGAACATGGAAAGTATGGTCACAAACATGAACATATTTTTAATACTTAGCATTGTATCAAAGGGAAATGTGTTGTCATTATTTTAAAGAGAATGCTTATACTATAGCAAAACTACATTCAATAAACTTGCAATGTTTTTCATTCTTAAGAAACCAATTAATATAAATATTGCATATGGTTATTGTAATTTCATGAGTTTAGATACACTTACCATATATATATGAATATGGATAAGAGCAAATTAAATTTTTTTAACATGCAGAATTAAATTTTTATTTATATGCAATGGAAAAATATTTCTTATGCTATCATGATAAGGTATAATAATTTTGTATAAAGGTGAGAATTGGAACATAACCTCAAACTATTATAAGAAAATAGTTAGGTTCATCTATTATCCTTGAACTCAAATAATATTGTATTTTTTAAAGTAGTTTGAAAATAGCATGAACATATGACTATTCTATATAGTAGTATAAAATTCCTTTGATTTGGTATAAATTATTGGTTTAAATGATAGTATTGGGCATAATATGTTGTAAAACTTTGGTTTATGAGCCATAGTAGAACCTTGATATGAGGATTGATAAAACCATAAACTAAACATAAATAACTTAAATGTTAAACCTTTTAAAGGATGGAATTCAAACTTAGATGAAGTAAACTTCAACACTAAGCTCATATTGATGGCATTTATAAATTTTATATGGACTTGAGTCATGTCATTAACAAATGTTTTTAAAATAAATAAATTAAATATATTTAATGATTAATGAGATTAGTATTATGTACCATAAGGGATACTATAGTAGTATATCTTTGGATTTTCATCCAGGAGATCCAAGTTCAAACCCTGATACAAGGGTCCGAGACCCCTTTCAAAAACTCATTCTTTACTCTAAAATTTTATTAAATGATATTAGCTCATATGATTAAATTCCTTAACATTAAAGGAGGAGATATAAGTTTGAATCTTGCCAAATTATACATGGATAATATCCAAGCTTTGTTGTAATACCACCATTTAGAAGAATACAGGTTATTGTGCTAGCATAGCTCATGGGGCTTTAAGGGGTTTGTTGTGTTTGTGGGATTCAAACAAATTGGTGAGTTTGCTATTGTCAGATTTTTATATAATAACAAATTATTTACTTTTTTATAAAGAGACTAATATGATATGGATCTTGACCAATATATATGTCCCAAATTCATATGTTGACATAGGTCTTCTATGGAAATCTTTGAGCACTTTGAGAGAAGGCTTATAAGGTGAAGCTTGGATCTTGGCTCAAGATTTTAATTCTCTATTGTATCATGCTAATAAAAGAGGAGGTATTATCAAAACTTTGAGAGGAATGGAAGATTTAGCCTATTTTGTCAATACAAATGAACTAATGGACTTAGACCTTAAAGTCCTAATGTTGAAAGAACCATGGTTTTTGTTTGGAGATGCCTCTTTATTGTCACTCCCAAAAGTGGTTTCAGAGCATAAACCTTTGGTTTTTGAATCTTCTCAAGGCATTTTCAAATTTCCTAAACCATTTAGATTTGAAGCAATATGGCTTAAAGAACTAGGGTTGGAAGATAATATTAGTGAGTGGTTGTCTCAAAAATTATTTAGGCCAGTAATCTCTCAAGTGGTTGAGAAATTAAGGTGGGTTAAATTTAATTTAAATATCTAGAATAGAGAGTTTTTTGACCATGTGATAGTGAAAAAATAATCCTTGAAGGCTTAGCATACAACTTTGGAAGTTGAGATTGAAACTATAGACTTTTCGATGAAAGCTAGATTGAAAGAGAATACTCTGTTAGTAGACCTACACAACACTTTGGTGTGTGAGGAAATGCTTTGAAAACAAAAATATTGAGCTTTATGGTTAAAATAAGGAGATAGAAATATAAAACTTTTCCATGTGCCCACTTTGAGGTGTAGGAGTATTAACAAGATTAATGAAATTTTAAAAATACATGGCCAAACATCCATTGATATTCATGAAATTAGAGCAAAAGTTATAAAATACTTTGAATCCCTACTTAGGGAGAAGTAAAATGGGCATGAACATGCATAAAGAAAGTTATTATATAGCATTCCACAGTTGGTTACAGAAGAGATGAACTCTATTTTGATCAGATATTTTGAAGAAAAGGAAATTAAAAAGGTAGCCTTTTTCATGGGATAATTGAAAGCTCTAGGGGTAAATGACTTCTCTCCTATCTTCTTCTAGAGATACTAGCATTTTGTTGGGGAGAGACATTGGAAATTCTTTGAAAGATGTTCAAAGAATGAGGTATATATCAAGGGATGTTAATTCCATATTTTTTATGCTTATTTCTAAGTCTCACAGGATAAAGGATTTTAATAATTTTAGACATATTAGTCTATGCAACACCGTGTATAAATTATTTTTCAAGGTTTTTGTTAATAGATTAATACTTTTTCTCCCGAAGATCATTCATCCAACTCAGGCAGGTTTTGTGACTCGAACATAGATATTGGATGGATTATTGTTGTGCATGAGTTCATTCATTCGATGGATAAAAGTAGAAGATCTAGTCCCTTTCTCAAATTAGATATGAACAAAGCTTATGACCGTGTCCCTTGGGAAATTTTTATAAAATCCACTCATAAATTTGGATTCCACCAATAGTGGTTTAGTCTTATGAAAGAATGTATTTTGACATCTTAGTAAATGGGTCTATAGCTAGGTACTTTAAGAGCCAAAGGGGGCTTCACCAAGGGGATCCTCTATCCCTCTTTCTATTCATCCTTCTTTATGAGGTACTTTGTAGAGACATAAAAGTTGAGTCAAGTATTGAGGATATTAGTCTAACTTTACACTCTGATCGCATCCTTCATAATCAATTTATGGATGATACTCTTTTGTCCACTATGGCCTACATTCCCTAAGTAAAAACGGTTAAAGATGTTTTAATATTTTATGAAAATGTGGTAGGTCAGATGATCAATTTCCACAAGAGTAGACTCTTTTCTTGAATGCTCCCCTTAATAAGCAAAGGAATATTATCAAAATATTGGGTTGTGAGATTGATGCTTTATCATATTCTTATTTAGGGATGCCCCTATTTAGTGCTAGAATGAAAAATAATCTTTGAGACCTAGTATTAGATAGGATTCAAAAAATTCTTACTAGCTAGAAAGAGGTTCTTGTAAGCCAAGCTAGAAAGACACAGTTAGTTAAGGCAACTTTATAGAGCATACCAATCTGTTTCCTATCTATTTTTAAATCCCCAATGAAAGTAGTTCAAAATATTGAGCAAATTCAAAAGTCTTTTTTATGGTCTAGTTCAGAGAGTAAGAAAATATTTCATCTTGTCTTGTGAAAATAAGTTTGTAAATAAATCAAAGCTATGGGTCTAGGTTTCAGAAGGGTCAAGTGGATGAATGAAGCTTTAATGGCAAAGTAGGCATTGAAGTTGTTTAAGAAAGAAAACATTAGTTGGGTGAATATTGTGTTGGCTAAATATATTTCTACTAGCTTTAATTTCCAAAATGATCCATCATCAGCCTTAGGATAAGCCTTTTGGATTTGTATTTTGAAAATGAAAAGCATCATCTGTAGAGGGCATAGATGGATTATGGGTAGTGTGAATATATGGTGATCATTAAATAATTTGTCTACCAAAATAATACATTTGAGAGGCCTATAATTTAGTATGATGTTCATGATATCCAAACCACTATATCATTACCATGATAATTTTTACATGTGCCTTTAATAGTGACTCAATATTCCATTTTGGATCACACCTCCCTATAGAGGCTTTTGATCACCAAAACCATACTTATTATTCTTTTCTCAATTAGTTATTCATAGAATTGCTTAACCTATTACTTATTCTTCCAAACTATGAACATGAAACGACTCCTGCAATCTTTGGTGTCTTATATTTGTCTCATATCACTACAAAGAACTTAATATTTTGTCACTTCCCTTAAAATCAACTTCTAAATATGATATAGTTGTCTAGTTTTGTATTTTTTCATTTTGAATAAAGCTTTATAACTTTTTACCTATAGCAACACTTTTATCTATGATATTTTACTAGCATGTAAGGCTCTAGCTTTATTTTAGATCTAGATCTTGAATTTTACCTTCGATGTTGAACAAATTATTTGATTCTTAGATATTCTGAAATTCCACAGGGCTAAACGTCAGCGGTGAGATTCTTATCCCACTTAAAAAAGGCGTTTCACCTGTTACACAGACCGCGTCTTCTGTTGCCGGTGAGATTTCGGGATAAATTATGAGCAGATTAATGTAATGCAATGCAATGCGCAGAGTTCGACGATCCTTCATTTTGTTATTTGACACATTGAGTAGTGTTCTTTGACCACCCACGGCTTCGTTTGTTTTACTATTCTCTTATTTTTCATAAGTGTTCGTCAAGTATTGGCATTTGATCCCGACCCTTTGCAGGATTTCTGCGTAGCAGACTTACAAAGCAATGGTAGGATCATGCATATTCTTAAAAGTAGATTACTTTACAATGGGTTTTCTTTATTTTTTTGCTTTTACATATGATAATGTGCGGTGCAATAATTGCTTATGCTTCAAAATTAGCCTTATTAGGGTTAGAAATATATAAATTATAATGTATGCTCTATTAGTTTCAATGACTTTTTTTTCTTCATAAAAATTGGAATATATTATTTCTATCCAGATGTACTTTTAAGCTTAAAAAATATTTATTTATTTTTATTGAAGTAATAGGAAGAACTGGGTCAAATTAGTGTCCTTTAATATTTTATCGTCACTTTTCATTTACTGGAAGTCCTTTCTGACTATCAAGTTCTCAGTGTTCCTGTCCTTTGCTTTCTATTAAGCTGAAAGATTCAATGTGGGTATTTATTGTGTTTAACAATAGAGATTTTCAAAATTCTAGTAAAAGTATAAGATAAAATTATATATTATATTTTTAAATATAATTAAATAATTATATATTAAATAAAAAACATCCTTTATAAAGGACAAATCATTTTACCTCCTACCTTTACACAATCACTAAACAATACTGTTTTCCTTTTGATATCTTGGGGTTCTGATATTTACACATTGCACATCGACTGTTCCTCAATACGTTTCAAATGTCGAATAACAATAAACATGGAATAAACAGAGTCGACGCCACTCTACGTTATGTATTCATTTGGTCATCATTTTGCATGGGCCTTCCTCGTCACTTTTGTGTTGTGTTCTCGCATATTTCACATTTTGTTTCAACGCTTATTGATTTAATACGAATAGATATGGCTGCTTAATGTCATTGTTAACTTTATCAAGTTGTATTACTCTCAATGCTACTTGGATTTCTTCCTAATAATTTATTTCAAATATTTATAAATTTTAAATAAGATGTATAAAAATCATCTCAATCAATCTACTTTCTACAATGATATTCCAAAAAAAAATAACAATAATTTAAAAATAATTTCTACTTTATGGAATTCATTGATCTAATACCATTTGTTATAAAAAAAATTTCTCACAAATCTAAAGCATCCATCAATATGTTAAAGTATCAAATAATTCACCAATAATAACAATCAACAAATCAATAAGTCTACAAAATAAGACACCGAGATATATAATACCCTTATGGTAGGGAAAAACCAATAGTACTCTTTAAAGAAGGAATAATTCCATAAGGTCTTCCAAGATAAGAGGGTTATTCTATTGGTAAAGATAATTACAAGGCTATACGGTTGGTGATTTCCTTACAATATTTATATTCATTCTTCGTATATGTCATGATCCTCCCTAGTAGGACTTATGACATGAAAAACTATGCGTTGTTTTGAGAATAACTTGTACATAGTTTTGCTATAATTAAACAACTATGTGATGTCTAGAATGGACCCTAAAGACTATTATATGTAATATAATAGGAGAAAAAAGTATTATAAATAAAAATATTTATTTATAATAGACTATTATATATAATATAATAGGAGAATAAAATATTATAAATAAAAATGTTTATTTATTTTTTTTGGTAGATAAGATACTATATCATTAATACCCGGGTTTTAGAGGTTGATCTAAAACCTTTTACAAAAATAAGCCTAGGGCTATTGATGAACATGTCCTTACTAAGGATCATATATATGTAAAATCTATATGCCACCAAAGCCATTACATCCGGTAAGTCACATAGCCTGTTATAAAAAAGAAACATCCCATAGAATATTTTTGGTATACCTCGAGAAAACACACCTCCATCATAATTATAAAAAATAAACAGACATAGATCCCTTCCTTGAAACAATGGGGAAACAAAAAGTTGTAGACACACATAGCAAAGTACTGAAAAAACTCCCAAAAGCTCTGTATTGACAGTTACTCTTAATAATTCTTTGGTAATTGCTTTCTTTCGTATATGACATCCTTTGGGACCATATCCCGTCTTGGCCAATCAACCTTGGAGAAGTGAACTTGTTGGCTAGATTTATGGCGAGTGGGTGTCTGGTGGTCCATGTGGCTCTGGTTCGAAAAAATATTTTTTTATAATAAAGACTATTATATATATAATATAATAGGAGAAGAAAGTATTATAAATAAAACCATTTATTTATAATAAAGACTTTTTTTTAATTTTAATAGAAAAATGATTTATTATAAACAGAGTTATAATAATGACTATTATATTTATAATAGAGGAGATATTATATTTCTTATAAATAGGAAATTATTTATAATAAAATATTATAATATAAAAGAGAAGTTATAATAAATGATTTTTATAAATTTAAAAATAACATTCATAAAATAAAATAATATAAAATTTATAATAAATGATTATTATAAATTGAAATAATATTTACAAAAATATATTTATTATTATTTTGAATTCTTATTCAAAATAAAAATAAAAAAATATTATTATCAAAACTAAGGGACGAAGAGATATTATGTTAAAATCTAAATTTAATATAGTATTTGAGATATTTTGGAAAATATCTTATTCCCACCATCATGGGGCCTTTACTGCGAGTAGTTGGCCAACTTGGGAGGAGGGAAGCCTTCAATTTGGGCAAGTGAGTATTCATTTGGAGGTAAGACTTTTTGTACCTCATTAGATAGATAAGGAGGGGTTTTACGTTGAAAAGGTGATGCAGGAGCATCCGGAGACGGTAAAACAACCTTGCATCTTACAAGTTTCTTTTCTAAGTTATTTGCATTTTGATCGATTTACTTCAGTGTTGAGTAAGGTTCTGTGGGGCAATTCTTGGTTGGAAGAAGTTTTAAGGCAAAAGGGAGAGGGGTCACGAAATCGTGACATGTCACGAAATCGTGACCCCAAAAGTTGCAGTGTATTGTTTGGCGGGTTTCGTCGCGATATCGCGACGTCGCGATATCGCGACCGTTTTGCAAAGCAACGGGGAGGAGTGTAAGTTGTCGCGATATCGCGACGTCGCGATATCACGACGGTCTTCAAAACAAAGGCGGAAGGAGAAGAGGGGGTCACGAAATCGTGACTTGTCACGATTTCGCGACCCCAAAGAGCTCGACGTAGAGGAGGCGCTTCCGGTCGCGATATCGCGACAGGTCACGATTTCGTGACCTGTCACGATATCGCGGCCAACCAAAGGCCGACACGTGGCGCAAAAATGGACAGCCACGGAAGTTGAAGAAAATAAAGAGCAGGGTAAGGCCCGAAAGGGGAATGGTGGACGGTCGAGCAAGGCCGGATTTAACACGTGGATAGCCACGTGTAGCTTGAAAATTATGAAGGACACGTGTTTGAAATATTTTACATCCAGGAGGAGGCATGGCAAATTTTGCACGCGGGAGAATACGTGTATCCAAGTGAAGATGGAGGCCACGTATCATTGAATTTAAATTTGCAGCCGCGTGCATTAAAGGGAGAGAACCATCTTTCGGATGCGTTTTACGAAAAACAACTATAACAGGGCATGGCCGGTATGGAGGAGATGGCAGTATAGGGTACGACGGTGGTTGCAGGTCGAGGAAGACCATGAATGCGAGCAACAGTGCAGATCGGGTGGTGGCCCATTTATGATCGAGAATTTTGAAGCTTCGACAAGGGGGGAAATTTGAATTGGGAATTTCTGTTAGGTGGTGGCATTGATTGCCGGGAGGATCGGAGGCCTCGATAAAAACCCAAAATTTTGTATGGACAGAGAAGGGGAGGGGGACCGGAGAACAGGGGAGTGGTACAGTGGAAGAACAGAGCCGAACTCGGCCATTGTAAAGCCTGCGGGCTGTTTCATTCAAGCCTGTAATTTTTTTTTTTTTTTAATTTTTAATGAAAAGGCAAGTTTCTTGAAGTGTTGGTTCCCGGTGCCCCGTCAGTGGTATCAGAGCAGGAGTTCCTGAGCGTACAACAGACCACCGAAGGAGAGAGGCAGTTGTACCAGGACGTGTGGGAGGGTTTGAGTTTGGGTGAAGATGCCTCCGAGAAGAAACCCGATGGGTGGAAGAGGCATGGCAGCGAAAGATTTTCGGGCATTGCAGCGGCAAGTCCAGGCCCTGCAAGAAGAGCTACGCAGAGGACGTGAGCCGAGAAGGGATGCAGACAGTGAGGATGAAGTGGAAGAGGAGAATGAGTTTGAAGAAGAGGAAGAAGATGTAGATCCGGCCCAGGCCAGATTGTACAAGGCCATATCCCAGATCGGGAAGAGGCCGAAGTTAGAAGTTCCTACGTATTCCGGGAACTTGAACCCAGAGGAGTTGATAGACTGGGTGAATGATTTAGAAGAATATTTTGAATACGAAGAGGTTGAAGACCCTAACCGGGTCAGATTTGCTAAGACCCGACTGAAGGGTCATGCTAGCATATGGTGGAAGGGGGTACAGTTGGAGAGGAACCGAAGAGGAAAAGAGCGGATAACCAGGTGGGACAGAATGGTGGAGAAATTAAAAAGACAGTTCATCCCCGTTGACTATGAACTGGACCTGTTACGAAAAATGCAAAGCTTGAGGCAGATGAACAGAACAGTTCAAGAATATACGGAGGAATTTTACAAAATCTCCATCAGAACCGGGCATTTGGAAGCAAGCAAGGAAAAAGTGGCCCGTTACATTAATGGGTTGAGGCCCAGTGTTCAGGAGGAGTTGAGTTTGGTTCGGGTAAGCACCATTGAAGATGCTTACCAATTTGCTTTAAAGGTGGAAGAAAAGTTGAACAGAAGGTTTGACAACAAGCAAAAAGTAAAAGGGCCGGGAGGAAAGAACGGTGGAAAGAAAGAAGGAAAGGAAGAGAAGAAGGAAGAGGAGAGCAGCAGCCGGGATCAGAAAGGAGAGGAAGACCCAAAACCGCAAGTTCAGAATGATAACTACCCGAGAGGAAGAGGTAGATCTGGACGCGGGAATGAAAGGGGAGTATTCCGTGGAACATGTTTCCACTGCGGTGAAGAAGGGCATCGGGCATTTGAGTGCCCACAACACCGGGAAAGGACAAACAAGAAGCAAGTGGGTCCTGCCAGAGCAGTTGTGGCAGTTGAAGATGCTGACTCAGAGCATTCTGAAGAAGCTGAAAAGGGAGAAGCCATGATTGTGAGAAGGACCATGCTGGTGGAGGAAGACAAGTCTGAGCAAAGGAGAAGCCTGTTCCGCACCCGGTGCAAAAGTGCGGGCAAAGTCTGTAATGTGATTATAGACAATGGGAGTACCGACAACTTGGTTTTCGAGGAGATGGTCACTAAGTTGCAGCTGGAAAGGAGGAGGCACCCGCATCCATACCGGATTGCGTGGTTGCGGAAGGACCACAAAGCTTGGGTCCGGGAACAGTGTTTAGTCACGTTCCAGATTGGGAGATACCGGGATGAAGTCCTGTGTGATGTATTCCCCATGGATGCATGCCATTTACTGTTGGGCAGGCCATGGCAGTTTGATCGGAGTGCAGTGCATGATGGCCGTGCAAATACTTATTCCTTGGTGAAAGATGGAATGCGGCACAAGTTGAAGCCATTGCAGACCGAAGATGAGAAGGTGTGCAGTAATGCCAGAATTTGTCTGGTAGAGGGCAAAAAATTTTCTTGCCAAGAAGCGAGATTTGAACAGGTTACAGAAGTAGGTAAATGTTGGAAGATGTTGCCGAAAGCGGTGACTAGACAACACCGAAGTGAAGATCACTTCTCTATCTACCCCGGGTGTCTGATGCAGGAGCATCCGGAGACGGTAAAACAACCTTGCATCTTACAAGTTTCTTTTCTAAGTTATTTGCATTTTGATCGATTTACTTCAGTGTTGAGTAAGGTTCTGTGGGGCAATTCTTGGTTGGAAGAAGTTTTAAGGCAAAAGGGAGAGGGGTCACGAAATCGTGACATGTCGCGAAATCGCGACCCCAAAAGTTGCAGTGTATTGTTTGGCGGGTTCCATCGCGATATCACGACGTCGCGATATCGCGACGTCGCGATATCGTGACCGTTTTGCAAAGCAGCGGGGAGGAGTGTAAGTTGTCGCGATATCGCGACGTCGCGATATCGCGATGTCGCGATATCGCGACGGTCTTCAAAACAAAGGCGGAAGGAGAAGAGGGGGTCACGAAATCGTGACTTGTCGTGATTTCGTGACCCCAAAGAGCTCGACGTAGAGGAGGCGCTTCCGGTCGCGATATCACGACAGGTCACGATTTCGTGACCTGTCACGATATCACGGCCAACCAAAGGCCGACACGTGGCGCAAAAATGGACAGCCACGAAAGTTGAAGAAAATAAAGAGCAGGGTAAGGCCCGAAAGGGGAATGGTGGACGGTCGAGCAAGGCCGGATTTAACACGTGGATAGCCACGTGTAGCTTGAAAATTATGAAGGACACGTGTTTGAAATATTTTACATCCAGGAGGAGGCATGGCAAATTTTGCACGCGGGAGAATACGTGTATCCAAGTGAAGATGGAGGCCACGTATCATTGAATTTAAATTTGCAGCCGCGTGCATTAAAGGGAGAGAACCATCTTTCGGATGCGTTTTACGAAAAACAACTGTAACAGGGCATGGCCGGTATGGAGGAGACGGCAGTACAGGGTACGACGGCGGTTGCAGGTCGAGGAAGACCATGAATGCGAGCAGCAGTGCAGATCGGGCGGTGGCCCATTTATGATCGAGAATTTTGAAGCTTCGACAAGGGGGGAAATTTGAATTGGGAATTTCTGTTAGGTGGTGGCATTGATTGCCGGGAGGATCGGAGGCCTCGATAAAAAAAAACCCAAAATTTTGTATGGAGGGAGGAGGAGGGACCGGAGAATGGGAGAGTGGTACAGTGGAAGAACAGAGCCGAACTCGGCCATTGTAAAGCCTGCGGGCTGTTTCATTCAAGCCTGTAAATTTTTTTTTTTTTTAATTTTTAATGAAAAGGCAAGTTTCTTGAAGTGTTGGTTCCCGGTGCCCCATCAAAAGGGAAGGAGGATATTTTATTGAGGGGAGGAGAAAAGGGAGCACTTTCAGGATACAAACCGACCAGGAGAAACAGGTTGGGATTATTGTACTTGGTTTTGCATGTATATTACATGATTTTATTGATGTTCAATTGAAAATGCAAGTTATGAATTTGTTGTTTTAAACTTTCATTAAATGCTTCAACTTAGTTTTTTTCAACTATCCTTACCTTGAGAGGATGAATGCTCCTAGGCCTGTATAATCCTAAAGAAAAGCCTAAATTGACCTCTATAAAACCATGTCTAAACCCCCTTAGAACTTGTTTAATAATTGTGTTAACACGGTTCCTGGGTATGACTTGGTGTGAGCTTTCAGCTAAAAAACTTGGCAGGAAAGTTTGTGACAGCTCGTAATGATTGCTGGTGTTCTAATAGAAACCCCCCCATGAAGGTGTATTTTGGGGATGAATAAAATATGCTTGGGATTTTAATAGTATGCCCCTAGGATCAATTAACCTTTACATTTTAGTGTTTGAAACATCGGCTTCTGCATTGGGTGATGTCTCAAAGTTTTCAATGTTTGAAACATTGTTGAACCAAATTGCCTATGTTTGATTCTAGCTCTTGTGTTGGTTTTAAATACCTCCATATTGATGCCCTTAATGCCTTTTTAAGAAGCTAAATACTTAGGTTAGGCAAACTATATGTCAGTGTGTGTAGTGAAGGTTATGTCTATCCTTTTTTAATATTCAACTAGCTTGGACATCTGAAGCAGGCTAGGCAAACTTAGGGTTGCTGGCCTTAGTCCCACATCGATGGCATGATGGGATATATGTATTATAATAGGTTCTTTGTACCTAGAAGCAATTATCCAAGTGCCTAGGCACTTGGCTATGCTTCACCCAAACTGATCACCTACCTTGTCTGCTTATTCTTGACCTAACAGTCAATAGTTTCCTCTATTGGGTTGCGTGTCCTTTTGGAATGCTTTATCAATTGTTTCTATGATTTGTAGGAGTGGTTATATAAAAAAAAACCCTCTTTTTATTTAGTTGGTGGAAAAAATTTATCCCACATTCCCCGTGTGGGGAATGCAATGGATCTCTTAAGGGAATAAACAACCATTATCGAGTGACCACCACATAACCACCGAGTGATGGTTACCACATGCTAGTGGGCGATGCATGGATCATGTGGTGGCCTCGGTTGGTTGTAAAGTTAACCAAGTGATTAATTTTATATGCTAAATTAATTTCTTAGGTGTTAGTTGAACCCAATTTTGATTTAAGAAGGCATTTAAGTAATTGAAATTTTAATATTCAAATAAATACAGTTTACATTAGGTAATTTATACTTGGGTATGTCAAATGATTTATATTTGGGTATTCGACTAAATATAGTGTATGCTGAGTGATTTATATTTGAATATTTCAAAGATATAGGTTATGGATTATGTTCAATAGATAGGAACATAGTTAATTTATATTCTAATATTGCAATGATGGATTATGTTAAGTAGATAGAAACAAAGTTAAATTTATATTTGAATACTACAGAGATATAGATTATGGATTATTTTCAATAGATAGGAACATAGTTTAATTTATATTTGAATATTGCAAAGATATAGACTATGGATTATGTTCAATAGATAGGAACATAGTTTAATTTATATTTGAATATTGCAAAGATATAGACTATGGATTATGTTCAATAGATAGGAACATAGTTAAATTTATATATGAATATTGCAA
>JAQPPZ010011683.1:0-48306 GCA_028583015.1 Wollemia nobilis | reverse complement strand
GGTTCTATAAGCATGGTATTGCTTCCATTTTTTATTTCTTCTCTTGACATACTAGGAGTTGGATACCTTGGAAAATTTTTCATCAAATTCACAATTTAAATCCTGGTGATAGAGATACTTATGAGGTGGTTATTGATAGTATTCCATTTTTATTTGGTGCAAACTGCATAAAATTTTTCAAAAACCTTGGTGGTCAGATTGGTGTTGGCTTGGGGAGCTTCCTGTTTTGCAATATAAAGCTCATCTAAGTTATAAATGGCTCATCCCGCAAGTTCCAATGGTTGATAAGATCATTATGAGATGGAACTTAGTCTCTCTTCCCTTTCGATGGAATAAGAGGTTTTGGATTTCTTGGGCTACTTATATTGAATCTAAACATAGTTTTTTTGCTTGCAGCCTCTTCCACTAGGGATTTCCTATTGGCAATAGGCTCAAGCATCTAGGTGTTCATAATCCCATTTGATCAATTTTCAAATAGGTGAAAGATTTATTGCATATTTTTTTGGTTTTATGATCGGGCTCAGTAAGCCTAGGAGTGGCTTCTTAAAATTTTTAGATCTTTTATGCAAGAGGATTTTACTTGGGTGTATGCTATTTTGGGTGACCCTATTGCTTTTTCCTTCAACTTGGATGTTGTTTGGAATATTTTTAGAATTGGTACCCTGTTTTATCTTTGGAAGTCCCAAAATAGAGCTATTTTTCTTAGCAAAATGTCAAGCGTGTCTTCTTTGTTGATAAATATGCTATATTCTTTGATTGCTGGTTACATATTCAAGTAAAGGTTGAAAAATTAAATTTGGACTAGCAGTTCTTACATACCCTCATGGAGCATTGGGAGAATGCACCCTGTGCTATAAGTCATGTACCTCTTACTTCCCCTTCCAGGTTTTGGTTGTCGACTCATCAGGGGACCCATCGTCGGTCACAATCCTCTGCTACCAGACACTGGTCCTAGCCCCCCCATATCACAAATGTGGAGAATCTGGAGTTGGAGGTCCGTCTCGCCTGACCTATGGTTGGGATGTTTGACCTCCTAAGCAATATGATGCCCTTGCTTGGGGTGAAATTGTACCAAATCCACAGACTTGTACTATTAATGGTACTATTGCTGATGGCTGGGGGGCTTCCGTTTCTTCAACAGTTGGATGGACTTATGAACTTATGGAGGAAAACTGTAGGCCTTCCACTTGATAGTGATTTCTCAACTCGTTTCTTTTTGAATGCATATTTGACACTGTTTTGGTGGTTGTTATTTGGATTTTTGTGGATTGTTTCTGACACTCTTGTGTACTCCTAACCACGGTGGTTAGTGTGTTGGTTTACGGGGTGTGCTAATCCCACTCGTCATTTTTTGTATGATTAAACATTATTTTATTAAAATAATGGCTTTTTCATAAAAAAATCCTCTTTAAGCTTTGACACGTTGATCTAAAAGGGTAAAGCATACATACCAAAAAGGTTTTGACTTTTTCTATGCAACTTGCTCATAAAGTAGTCATTTCTAGGTTGTTTCACATTTTTAATAATTTAATTTTTTTTGGACTTCAATGCATTCTTAGTGATAATACTACCATACCGAATATTAATAGAGGTTTTTGCTTAGTTTAAACATATTGACATGATACTCATACACCTACCAAGTATTTGTTGATGACTACTTTGAGGGAAACATAATATTATTAAAAACTCTATTTTATTTCTTATTTAATGTCCAGGTCACGTTTTCAAGGACAATTTTATAAAATATCCACCACTA
This sequence comes from Wollemia nobilis, assembly GCA_028583015.1. Lineage (NCBI taxonomy): Eukaryota > Viridiplantae > Streptophyta > Pinopsida > Araucariales > Araucariaceae > Wollemia > Wollemia nobilis. Next base: position 46,550 of record JAQPPZ010011683.1, on the reverse strand, counting down.
TTTAATTTGTTTTCAACAGGTTGTTCACTTTAATTAAAAAGGAATGCGTTTATCGAGCAAACATTCAGAAGAACAAACTAATATTTCACACAAATAGCAACATTTAAAAATAACATTTTTTCTCTCTAATATACGAATTTATAATTAACCTTTAACCTAATCTGGTTTAACCAACAAATATGAAGTTTAAGCCAACTATATTAAAACTTCCTTGTAATCCATACCTTTCGAACTACAAACTAACTTTTATCAGAATGACATACGCGTTCGAGGATGACTAAATTTTGTAATATACATGCTATTGATAGTCGTCATTTACAGGAAGAAGGTGGTGATTCTAATTTTTATAAAAATAATCAAAGTTTTATGTCAATAAGAGTCGCAAGCTAAAAAGTAAAATTTGAGCATTCTCAAAAACAACCTTCTATTAAAATTATACTTTCACCCATGATATTAAAAATAAACATTTATTCATACCTTGATTTATGGTTTATAAATCTTGTCAACGGTCATTTCAGAACACTAGCTAGACAAAATAAACTAAAAATACTTTAAATTTTGTTGAAAATGTCTGAGAAAGAGATGGAACTTGGGAATTATGATTCCAACTAATTGACATCAAAAATACCAAGTATAAGTTTTATTCCAGAATAGTAGTAATAAAATACGGTTACTATATATAAAGGTTATTTAACACAAATGGATATTAGAGGCAAGATGATGCAATACAATATTAGAGGCGGCCTCTTCCATGAATGCAATGCATACTAACTTACATGCCTAAGTTTCATATGCAGAAAATGAAGACTCTATCTCATTCCATTTATATTTCAAAAGCTACACTACATTTTCATTTAACCAGATAACATATTTAATTCAACACTTATCACACATCTGCCATGAACTTAGTTTCACTCAAATTATCAAACAAAACAATAAAGTATATGAAAGTCCACATATTCTTTCATTCCAAATGATTTCTTAACAAGAAAAGGAAGAAATCAAATTCTGACCTGTTACCCTAATTCATCGAAGCTTTTCACCACAGAATCCCCCCTTACATTTTGTTTCAGATTTCACTTTATAAAGAAGAAGGTAAATTTTCCTTCAAACACCTGGCCGAATGCATGTAATACGCTGGTCCAGAGAATGCCATTTGTATTCTCATCCTATGTTATATTTTAAAGTAATTTCTCTTCATATACTGCAGTTATAACTATTATAAATATTTATTTATTATTATTATTGTTATTATCATTTTTTATTTACTATATTTTTTTAAATTTTCTCTCTCCATTAATATTTTATTTAAAACATATAATTAAACATTGATACCCAAATGCAACAGTTTTAAAGCATGGATGCAACTACATGTAATTTTCTATTTGTGATCTTCTGTGGACTCACAAGACCATATTTACCAATCATATCCCTCCTTACCTTTGTGAACCTATCCTATCCTTCTGCTTGAAGGAGGGTACCAGGGCTTCTAAACTACTGCTTCTGTGAACATGGACTTGCTCTTGCACCTGTTCTTGCATCCATACAATTAAACAACATTATATTTTCCAAATAAAGTGGCAAGTAATTAGATAACTAAATGGAGAAAGTAGCAAGCAGTATGATAGTCAAATAGTGGGGATGTTACATTCTTCCCCACAAATATTAAACATAGTCCCTGTGTTTTCCAAAACAATTTTGCATGATCATAAAAATTAAAAAATACATAAACATAATCATGAAAGGTACATGCATATCATTAAAAGGTACTTCAAGTTTTGTAATAAAAAATACGCCTACATATATACATGTATATCAATATTCAAATTTCCCATAAATAGTAGCCCTCAAACAAAAATAGAAATTGTTTTTTCATAATTGCTACATATTCTCATGTAGAATTTCTTTCACAGTAGAGATCCCACTAAACTCTACATTGATCAACAATTCTCTTCCTTAGCTGCTTGGTTCTAAAACCAGGTTGGCAAACCTCAAGGAGTTGCGGGTCCAATATCTAAAAATATGAAACATCCAACAAATGTGAAGGTTTTATTACAAATTTCCTATGGAGGGACACATGGAAAGGACTATGGATTTTTGGATAAATTAGGTGGTAAGGCCAATTTGTAGGTTACACGACTAATTTTGGTAATGACTTCAAATGGACCTACTAAATATAGGGCTACATTTAGAGGACTTTTTGTGGAAATATTAATATGTTTGCCTTTCAAAATACTTTATTGCCTATAACAATTTCTTTAGATGATTGTTCAATATCAGTATAGCTCTTCTTATCGGTTTGTGGCTTCTTTGAACCATTGATGGTTTTCTTTCAACTGGACCTCCATTTCTCATTATCTGGTTTAATCATACTTGTCATCCAAATTATCTAAAATAAAAAAAAGTGTTCATCACTTAAGTCCATATAGGATTTTAAACAGAGTTATGCCCATCCTGGCATGAGTTCATAATATTTCAAATTTTATCTGATTGACCCTTACGGTCTGCTCTCTCAATAAATATTAGTTAAATGAATAGGTTGGACCAGATCCATACTCGATCTGCCACCTACTTGACATAATCCCATGCTTTCCAATATGTCCCTTATAGTGCTAATAAAAAAATATTACTAGCTCTCAATTGTCATATCATTTTATCATAAAAGGATGTGGTTACCTATAGTTGCTTAAATCTTAAGAGGATCATCCCCAGCTGGTTTCCTTTTGTCTACTCTTTTCGGTAATTGACTAGCATAATGATCCATTTCTTCATAGACATAACACACATTTGGGCCTCTGTTCCTTTCTCTTTTCCCATCCTTGTTCTGGTTAGCACCATTCTTTTCAGTTTCTAGACTCACAACTCTTTATATAGCTTTCTTTGGAAAATTTCTTGTCTGAATGTCCCTTATTATCCTAAAATTTTGCTTTGTTCCTATTGTCTCCTTTGTAATGGGCACCATACCTATATTTTCTATATTGGTATTTACCTTTAGCAGGCTCTGGGTATTTTATTTTCTTAGATTCTTCCTTTTGAAATTTTTGGTAGTAAACCTTTTATTTTTTTGGCTCACTTCTTCATAACGAGCCACATCAAAAGCTATTGTCAAATATTTGGGCTTACCCCAAACAACAAGAGTCCCAATTCTGGGATGTAAACCCATTATAAATTTGTGGGCTTTTAATTTCTCACGCTTATCATATTCTGATGCATATTTTAGAAGTTGAACAAATCTTTGATAATATTCAATTACTGACATATTATCCTGGTGCAAGTTGGTAAATTTGACATACTTCTCAATATAGAATTGTGGCATAAGGAATAAATACTTAAATTCCTTCTCAAATACATCCCAAGGGATATCAAAAACTTTCTTCTGGCTAGTTTTCTTGTAAGTGGTCCATCAATCTCTGGTCAAACTTGTTAAATGTGCCATTTCCCATGTAGTTTTGGATTCTGCACAAAGGGGTTGGATTGAGAAGTACCCTTCAACTTCACTTAACCAATTAATAGTTGCTTTGCCGTGACCCTTTCCATAAAACTTAGAAATATCTAGATTCTTAATTTATTTTTGTAATTCTGTGCAGACCTTCCTTCTCGAAGATCCCTCAGGAAATTCACTTATCCTCTTTGACTCCTTACTTTTTGTCAGATTCTCAATTACTTTCTATTATTGTGTGATAATGAAGAACACAAGCTTATACTGAGAGGGGGGTGAATAGTATAAGACCTCTTTTTACTTTTTCCTTTAAACTACAAAACAGTAAAGCAATATACCCAAAGCAATATCAAAGCAATGCACAAAATCATCCACAAAGTGACAACAATTTTAACGTGGTTCACCCAAAATTGTTGGGCTACGTCCATGGATAAAATCTTTCACTAAATTTTATCAATCCAAATTTTGGGAATACCTTTCCCGATTATAATGTTTATGGGCACCAACCCAAAGGAGACACCAATCCCCTAATCTCGAGTTCGTGGGCACCAACCCATAGGAGACACCAATCCCCTAGCTCTGCTTTGGCTGGTGATCCTCTAAAAGACCTCTACCTCCACTACCCTTAGCAAATGGAACTCTATCCATAGAAGACACCTGTCCTTCCTACTCTGGTTGGAGACCTCTGTCCTCAACTCTATCACCTCCAAAACTAGTCCTCGAATTTGCACTAAACACAGTCCTTTGGTTTAGCACAAATGTCCTTGTTATCTTTATTTGATCCGCATCAAACACAGTCCTTCAGTCTGGCATAAATGTCCTCGTCCTCTTTCTCTGATCTACACCAAACACAGTCCTTTGGTCTGGCACAAATGTCCTCGAAACTGCACCAATCTCTGTCCTCAACTGGTCCTCAAATCTGGTTCATAGAAGTTGTTCACAAGCTTCCACTAAAGCTTTCTTGATCTTCACCCAAGTCTTCACCAAGACTTGTCTCAGATCTGCTTTGCAAGTTCTCACTAGAACCTGCCCAAACTGCTCCACAAGCTCAACAAAAGCTTGCTCAAATCTGTCCAAAAATCCCTCTCAATGATTTGTCCAAAACCATTAAGGCCTGTGCACTATCTTCGAACGTCACAGAAATGATGCACCCAATAGCTTTGTGCTTTTCTGCTCTTTGTGTGCTCTACTTCACACTTAGCTCGATTCGGCATGACTTGCTCTCTATGCCCCGTGGACTTAACTTGTGCACTATTTTTGAACTTCACACTTTTACAATGCATTCGATCTGTTCACAACTCTCCAAACAACCCTCCTTTTATACTAACACTTTCAAGATCAAAACCTTGATCTTAGTTAGCTGCACAACCCTAAATTGCATCAGCTGCAAACCCTAAACTACGTCGGTTGCAAACCCTAATCTTTGTCGGCCCAAATTTAACTTTGTTGGCTTCATTGCCTCTGCAACTCTTCTGTAGCTTCTGTCACAAAACTACAACATGTCGCGATATCACGACACTTTTGCAACCATATACTGTCTTTTGGCTTTTGTCACGATATCGCGACATTTTAGCCTTTGTCGACTTCAACTAAGCTCTTGTCACAATATCGTGACACTTCTGACTTAGTCAACATCAACTTTGCTTTTGTCACGAAATCGTGACACTTCTCCTATAGAAGACCTGCATTCTATTTTTATCATGAAATCGTGACACTTTCTCCAATCGAACGCTGCCATCTCAATCTGTCACGAAATCGTGACACTTTCTCTTCCTTGCACTCTTGTCTGCTTGCACTAGCAAAAATAGAACATGTCACAAAATCACGACGCTTTCGCCTTTGAGCTCTTCCTCCTTGAATTTGTTGCAAAATCGTGACACTTCTAGCTTTCGTACATTTTCTTTGCAGCCTATCGCGAAATTATGGTGCTTTCAACTTTCGTATGACTTCTCTACAACCTGTCACGAAATCATGACGCTTCTCATTTCAGACTCTTCCCTTTGTTGTTTGTCGCAAAATCGTGACAGTTCTTACTTGGAACATTTTCATCTGTAGCATGTCACGAAATCGCGACACTTTATCTTGCTTCCACTTTGTCTTCTGACTTGTCACGAAATCGTGACACTTTTTCTCCTTAGCGCTTTTCTTTTCTTCGGGTCACGAAAACCCGACATGTTGCGATATCGTGACACTTTTTCTCTCGGACTCTCTCTCCTGCATTATGTCATGAAATCGTGACATTTTTTCTTTCGGACTCTCTCTCCTGCAACATGTCGTGAAATCGCAACACTTTTTCGTTCGTTCAACCTTCCTTGACATTTTTGACTCCGTTCGTTCTCTCTCCTCTTTGAGTCGCGAAACTGCGACATGTCGCGATATCGCGACACTTTTCTAAAAAGCTTTCTCTCACCTGCGTAAGTCGCAAAAATGCGACATGTCGCGATATCACGACACTTTTCTAGAAATATTTCTCTCTCCTGCTTAAGTCACGAAAATGCGACATGTCACGATATCGTGACATTTTTCAAACTTACTTTCTTTCAAACCTGTCATGCCGAACCTTCATCAAAACAAATTATTTTACATCAAATAAAATTCCTTCAAAAGCTTCTTGACATCAATGACAACTTATTCACTTGAGCAAAAGCAATGTACCCAAGGTACCCAAAATTGCCAACAATCTCCCCCTTTGTCATTGATGGCAAACCTTTACTAAAAACACTTCTCAAGAGCCAAAACTGAAACCAACTGTGCTTAACAACTGACGAACTTTCTTTGAAGTTTTGCTCCCCCTGACTTGAAGCTTTCCTCTTCACTTAGAAGCTCTCCCCCTTACTGATATCTCTCCCCCTTTGTCATCAATGGCAAAGGGTCACCTTTGGGGCTCGGGACTAAGAATGAGCCTCTTAGCTTAGTCCCTCCCCCATCTCCTGAAGAGGTGATTAATTCTTGGGTGGGAGTAAAACTCCCATTAGGCACTGATCATCATCAACGTCTATAATTTCCTTGTCGGGCCTTCTCTTGAACTCTTTGCCCGTATTCCTGTTCTTGTTCCTGTCACTGTTCCTGTTCCTGTTATCATTCCTGTTCTTGTCACTATTCTTGTTCTTGTTCTCATCCCTGTTCTTGTTCATGCCTTGATCCTTGGACTTGTTTATACCACTGTTCCTGTTCCTATATCTTGGAAGTTCAGCTCTCCACTGTCTAGGTGTGTGACCTCCATTATTGCACTTATAACAAGTAACAATGTTATTTATTTTAGGCATACCTATTCTTTGAATCCGCCAGTTCTGCCCAAACTTGTTTTGACCAAACCTGTTCTGGTCGAGCCTGTTTTGATTAAACCTGTTCCTGTTATTTACCTCGCAATAGACTGCCTTGTGCCCGAACTGATGACAAGAGTAGCAATACCCTCGAAAGAAACTAGCACTTTTGAAATTGCCACTTACCTTCTTCACTTGAGCCTTGCAATGTGCAGCCATGTGACCAAACCTGTAACACGCAAAACATCTGCCATGAAATTTTTCTTTATTCGATCTCTTGGGTCCTGAAAACTTCTTCTCATTCTGAAATCTGTTTTCTATTTTTGCGCTTCTATCACTCAAGGACTCATGATCTGAAATACTTTCCTCATCAGAACTCTCTTCCTTTTGGAGTCTCTTACTAGACTCTCCAGCTTGTTCCTTAACAAAACCAAGGCCTGTTTTATCCGTTGTCTTTCTTTGACCTTTGATGAGTGATTTAACCTTTTTGGAGCTATCTTGAAACCTGTAAAGCTTATCCTTGTACTCTTTAGTTTCCTCTTTCAAAGAAGCCATTTTCTGTTCTAACTCACTATACTCAAGAACCTTAGACTCTAACTCATCCTTGAGTTCTTGCGTCTTAGCTATAGAGAATTCAAGATTTTCTATAAGATCATCTCTCTCCATACACCATTCATCTAACTTATCCTTGAGTCTAGCATTCTTCTTTATTTCCTTTTTCAACACACTAAGAGCACTACTAAGTTCACTTTCATGATCCTTTATTTGTTTGCTTTCTGAATCATCAAAGCCTTTTTCAGATTTCTTATCACTAGAGGTGCTACCTTTTTCAAAAACCATACACGCATCTTCCTTATAGTTTTTTGAAGCATCCTCATACATACTAGAAACCAAATCATTATTTGTGCAATCATCCTCAAGGTGACCAAAATTTCCACATCTAAGACATTTCATGATAATGAATCTATGTTTCGGTTCTTCCTCCTTTTCTGATATGAATAACATCTCATTTTCATTTTCACTTGAAGAACTTTCACTATCACTACTAGAACACTTACTTGCTTTGTATAGGTAGAAAATCTTCTTGTGCTTGTGAGAATACCTCTTTCCTTGATTGCTGTGCTCATATTTGTTCTTTCTGTGATGTTTGTGCTTTTCATAATCCTTGCTCTTAGAATCCTCTTCATAACTTTCATCCTTGGGAACAGTACAGTCTGAAGCATAATGACCAAACTTTCCACAATTGAAACATCTTATATTTTTCACGCTTTTGTGCTTTCTAGAAAATTTGCCTTTCTTGCTGTAATATGCCTCTTCATCATTAGAAGACTCATCACTCTCTTAAAGCTGTTTACCCTTGGATTTCTTGGTAGCCTTGAAAGCTGCCTCTTTCTTGACGTCAACCTTCACTTGAGTTCTCAACTCAAATGCTGCAAGTATACTATGGAGCTCATCATTTTTCAACTTATCCAAATCTTTAGCTTCCTCAATAGTAGAAATATTTTCACTAAATCTATTAGGAAGAGATCTTAGAATCTTATCACAAACATCATTTTCAGCAAGCTCAAGACCTAAGTCTTTCATGGAGTTAACAACCTCATCCATACGAAGCATGTAGTCACTAATATTTTCATCTTCATTCATATTGAGTTGTTCAAACATACCTTTGAAGTGTCTCAACTTGGCCTTTCTGACATTTGTATCACTCGTATGAACCACCTGCAATTGTTTCCACATTTCACTAGCTGTCTTGTAGTGAATCAATTTGGTGATATCTGCTTTCTGTAAGCCTTTTAGGATTGCATTCATTGCTTTTGAATTGCTATGATGTAGGAGCCTTTCTTCTTTAGTATTCGGACCATGTATAGGAATAGTGTACTCATCTTCAATTACTTCCCATACCTCATTACCAAGTGCCATTAGATGAACCTTCATCCTTGCACTCCAAAGACCAAAATCTGACCCATCAAGAATAGGTGCTACATTGCCGCTTGAATAATCCATTGTGTTCTTAACCAGATCTTCCTTCAAGTTGTTAAAATTTTCGAAGGCACCTGCTCTGATACCAATTGAAGAACACAAGCTTATACTAAAAGGGGGGTGAACAATATAAGACCTCTTTTTACTTTTTCCTTTAAACTACAAAATAGTAAAGCAATATACCAAAAGCAATATCAAAGCAATGCACAAAATCATCCATAAAGTGACATCAATTTTAACGTGGTTCACCCAGAATTGCTGGGCTATGTCCACGGATAAAATATTTCACTAAATTTTATCAATCCAAATTCTGGGAATACCTTTCCCGATTACAATGTTTATGGGCACCAACCTAAAGGAGACACCAATCCCCTAATCTCGAGTTCATGGCACCAACCCATAGGAGACACCAATCCCCTAGCTCTACTTTGGCTGGTGATCCTTTAGAAGACCTCTGCCTCCGCTACCCTTAGCAAATGGAACTCTATCCATAGAAGACACCTATCCTCCCTGCTCTGGCTGGAGACCTCTGTCCTTAACTCTATCACCTCCAAAAATAGTCCTCAAATTTGCACTAAACACAGTCCTTTGATTTAGCACAAATGTCCTCGTTCTCTTTCTCTGATCTGCACCAAACACAATCCTTCGATCTGGCACAAATGTTCTCGTCCTCTTTCTCTAATCTACACCAAACACAGTCCTTCGATCTAGCATAAATGTCCTCGAAACTGCACCAATCTCTGTCCTCAACTGGTCCTCAAATCTAGTTCATAGAAGTTGTTCATAAGCTTCCACTAAAGCTTGCTTGATCTTCACCCAAGTCTTCACCAAGACTTGTCTCAGATTTGCTTTGCAAGTTCTCACTAGAACCTACCCAAACTGCTCCACAAGCTCAACAAAATCTTGCTCAAATCTGTCCAACAATCCCTCTCAATGATTTGTCCAAAACCATCAAGGCCTGTGCACTATCTCCGAACATCACAAAAATGATGCACCCAACAACTTTGCTCTTTTTTGCTCTTTGTGCAATTTTCTTCGCACTTAGCTTGGTTCGGCACGACTTGCTCTCTGTGCCCCGTGGACTTAACTTGCACACTATTTTTGAACTTTGCACTTTTACAATGCATTCGATCTGTTCACAACTCTCCAAACAACCCTCATTTTATACTAACACTTTCAAGATCAAAACCTTGATCTTAGTCAGCTACACAACCCTAAATTGCGTCAGCTACAAACCCTAAACTACATCGATTGCAAACCCTAATCTTCGTCGGCCCAAATTTAACTTTGTCGGCTTCACTACCTCTACAACTCTTCTATAGCTTCTACCGCAAAACTACAATATGTCGCGATATCATGACACTTTTGCAACCATATACTGTCTTTTGGCTTTTGTCACGATATCGCGACATTTTAGCCTTTGTCGACTTCAATTAAGCTCTTTTCATGATATCACAAAACTTCTGACTTAGTCAGCATCAACTTTGCTTTTGTCGTGAAATCATGACACTTCTCCTATAGAAGACCTGCATTGTGTTTTTGTCGTGAAATCGTGACACTTTCTCCAACTGAATGTTGCCATCTCAATCTGTCATGAAATCGTGAAACTTTCTCTTCCTTGCACTCTTGTCTGCTTGCACTAGTGAAAATGGAACATGTCATGAAATCGCGACGCTTTCGCCTTTTGAGCTCTTCATCCTTGAATTTGTCATGAAATTGCGACACTTCTAGCTTCTGTACGTTTTCTTTGTAGCCTGTCGCGAAATCGTGACGCTTTCAGCTTCCATATGACTTCTCTACAACCTGTTGAGAAATCACGATGCTTCTCATTTCAGAATCTTCCCTTTGCTGTATGTCGTGAAATCGTGACAGTTCTTACTTGGAACATTTTCATCTGCAGCATGTCATGAAATCGCGACACTTTATCTTGCTTCCACTTTGTCTTCTGACTTGTCGCGAAATCGCGACACTTTTTCTCCTTAGCGCTTTTCTTTTCTTGGGGTCGCAAAAACCCGACATGTCGCGATATTGTGACACTTTTTCTCCTGGACTCTCTCTCCTACATTATGTCACGAAATCACGACATTTTTTCTTTCGGACTCTCTCTCCTGCAACATGTCACGAAATTGTGACACTTTTTCGTTCGTTCAACCTTCCTTGCAATATGTCGCAAAATCGTGACATTTCTGACTCCGTTCGTTATCTCTTCTCTTTGAGTCACGAAACTGCTACATGTCGCGATATCTCGATACTTTTCTAAAAATATTTCTCTCACCTGCGTAAGTCACGAAAATGCGACATGTCACGATATCACGACACTTTTCTAGAAAGCTTTCTCTCTCCTGCTTAAGTCACGAAAATGCGACATGTCACGATATCGCGACATTTTTCAAACTTACTTTCTTTCGAACCTGTCATGCCGAACCTTCATCAAAACAAATTATTTTACATCAAATCAAATTCCTTCAAAAGCTTCTTGACATTAATGACAACTTATTCACTTGAGCAAAAGCAATGTACCCAAGGTACCCAAAATTGCCAACAGATAATTTCTTGCTATTGGGACATCTGAGCCCTCTGATATTTCATATATTTGTTCATTTGAGCCCTTTGCATTTCCATTTTTTCCCTCTACTGATTCATCTATTCTTACATTAACTGAATCATTCTTGTCATGTTCTCATAATTTTGAGCAGCCCTTGTTGTTACTGGCTCTTTCTCCTTTCTTACTACATGTCGAGGCACTTAGGAAGTTTGTACTCATTTCAACTCCCTCACGAGTCTTCTTAGTCCCTTTCTCGGGACTTTTGCAATCTCCTCTTGCAGATTAACACTTACTCTTTTTGAGATCCCCACCATACTTGGTGATAAAAGAGCTATGTCAATTCAAAAAATCACAATTTTTTAACCCAAGGTTTTCACAACCTAGGCTTTGATACCAACTGTAACAACCCAGGTCTACTCACCTAGTTGTCAAAAAGACAATTTCAAAATTTTAATTAAACCAAATGCCATACATTGATGTAAGCACACCCAACTTTGTATTAGTACTTAGGCATAGATGTTCACACTTTGAGATCTTATATCACTGTATACGAAATCCCAAGTGCTCGGGACTGGCCAACTTCCCACTATAGATTTCCACACATGAGACCCATCTTATCCTGACTTGAGTTTTGAGTACTCAGCAAGGGGTTATCCTTCCAGGGCCCATAATACCTGGAATGGTGGATGCATATTTTCCCCATATCGTAGCATAGAGGACATTGGTATATGACCCTATCTCTATCCTAAAGGTCCATTGATCTTATTTTTTCTTTGATCAAGATTTTAAGCCCATAATAGAGTTAGCGTATTATGCCTAGTGCCTGATATTATACCTTCAACTAAGGTTCTACCAGGGCCTACGAATTCTATGGCTTTGGGTCGAGGTATCTCAGATCATATTCTAGTTGATGGTAATGTTGCCCATACCATCTACCACTAGACCTTCCAACCCCAAGGACCAACTCTCTAGTCTTGAGTTTTGTTGGCTATTCCATAAATAGGGTATGAATTATGAAAAACTCTCACGTACTATCTCATACGACAACTTGGAATGATGTCCTATACCGCCGTTCATTACTCTCTATAGTAGAATATCCTTTGACCTCTTTCATATTCTGCTAGAGAACAATTATCCCCGAAATCATTTGCAAAGAGTGCATCCCAATATTGTCTTTTGTTCTCATAAGGTCCATAGATGTTGGCAACCACTCAAGATTTCCCTAGCTCCAACGAGAAAATATCAACTCCTAATCCAGAGGAAAAAAAATAATTATTGAGTCGAAAAGCCCTCTTTTTGCTAGCACAAAACTAGTCCTCCAAATCTGCCCTTTGAATCCAAAGAGAGAAAGTCCCACTCTTTTAAAAAGGAATGAAGTAGACCTTCACTTTTTGAGCCTACACCCATAGTCTCTTGAAGCAACAAAATGTCAGGTTGATGTAACATAACTAACCTACAAAGGGTAGTATTTTTAGAGTTACTGCCCAAACCTCAAATATTATGAGAAAGGATTAACATTAGTTTACCAAATTTGGGGTATGGCATGCTCTAAATGCCCCTACAATAGACTTTTGTTTTCCATTCTTAACGTCCCTCAGAGCTTTGTCCTTAGCTCTTTGGATATTTTATTCCTCCCTAGAGTTGGAATGGATACAACATCCGAGCTAAGCCCTCCTACTATTTCAAGCACCTTAGGCAATGATGTTTATTTTAGAGATATAAGAAAGTATTCGTTAGGTCCCTTACAACTCACTCCACTAGCAAGGGAGGATGAGATAAAATAAATCCTTGAAAGTGTTGATATTTTAGAAAAAATAGGAGGGCTACTTGAAGGTAACTTTAGTAAGTCTTCCTACCTTGTACTTGTCCCTTCATGTGGGACTTTTGACTACCAACCTATAAAGTCATGGGCTTAGAGGTGATGAAAGGCACTTCCCTAAGAGTCTGCTTTGGGTTAGAAGAATGGTTCAAAGTACCAAGAGATATGATATGTGGTAGAGGAAAATTATATGACCCATGAGTGGGTCCCTCCTCTCTTATTTGTGTTGATTCAAACATACCTTTAGATTGTCCACTATTCTGACCCATACCAACACCCCTATCCCAATCCTTTGATAAATGAATATTTTCTAAAATAATTTTAGGATCTTCCACTGAAAAAACATTTTCTTCCAAGGAGTTCCCCGATCCACCATCCTGTATTCCTTAGTCTCCCTCCACATTACTTCCTAATCCATCCACTCTCACCCTAAGAGTGTGATTTTCATATCGCTTCCTTCTCCACTCCCTTCTTGAGAATTTTAAACCACAATCTTCCATTAGATGATCATAAACATGACACCACAAACCAAAAAAGGGGATCTTCACATAGTCAAGAATCTAAACATAATACCACTTTCTTATTTATATCTCTATAGATTCTAGAAGACCCTCTCGTAGATCCATGTCCACCAGTTTCTAGCAATAGTACATGAAGAACCACTCAAGCATGCTTGATTCGTATCCACCCATGTCCCGAAACAATTACCAATTTCCATCAAAATCCTAGAAGTCCACAACTCCAAAGGCAATCCTAGCAACTTGATCCAGATGGGTTGTATCACTTTTAACTCCATTATCGGATCAAAACATGGAGACAACCACTTTAAGGATAGAGCATAAGAACCCTAGTACCACCTACTCTGAAGTATTTTATATGCATCCTCAACTGATCTAAAGGAGAAAGCTATCCATCCTCTAACCAAGATATGAAGAGTAAGAGAATATCCTAAAACTGGGTTCCACACCCTTTCCAACCACTGAGTAAGTTTTTTTTTTCTACCACAAATTCCTCTGTGAATTGGTCCAAAACTCTCTCAAAGATGTCATCAAATTTGGGGGTGAAATTCACTCAATTGGTTTGAATTTATAAACTAATTGCACCTCTTGAATCACTCGAGATCCTCTTTCACTAGGTAGATATTTCGAGGGAAAAAAGATACAAAGGTTGAGGGGAAATCTTAGCAGCACTTCGTTGCAATATTATAAAACCCCTCTCTATGATTTTGGTGGAAAATGGATCCACTTTATAGCCAAAGGAGGCTTATGGGTAAATGGGCATGCAGGGCAAGAGGCACCATTTATCCCAAACTTAGCATGCATTGGAGGGGGAAGAGAATCTCCCTTTTTGACCTTCATTCTGTAGCATATCATAAGGATTCTGTGCCCTCAGACCTGCATGCTCGAATAGGCAGGATAAATGGTAGTTTTTGGGTGCCATTTATCCCAAGTTTAGCTTTTTGTGGGTCAAATACCCTAGCTATCCCACCCAAGGATGGTTGCTTATGACCGTTCCTATATGGGATGGTCATGATTTATATTCATCCCTGGGTGGGATGATCATGCCTATGAGGCTAGAACTTCCCAAAAGTGGGATAGAACCTTCCAAAACCTTGAAGAAGTGGTTAAGACCATTGTGTAACCTTTGAGGGCTACACTAGGGGGCCATATGGTGTCAATTAGACCTTGTCTTGGTAATATAATCGAATTGACATGATTGTAGTGTATATAGGAGGAAGATCGGGTTGATCTTCAAGAAAGACATCCTTAAACTCATTCAAAATAGGATACTATTGAAACAGAGCGGAGCTAGACTCAGTTTCTTTCTTCTTATTAGTTTAACTACATAAAGTTTACACCCTTTCCTTAAAGCTCTTTTGACTTGCATTACAGTCATCAAGTGGGATTCAAAGGTTGATCTACTACAATGGACACAGATTCACTGATTAAAACCATCTGTGAAGTCCAAACAACTCTCTTCAAAATTTAGCAAGGCTTTGTGGGCTTTTAGCCAATCTACTACTAGGACAATATCAAAGGCATGTAAATGAGGTACATAAATATGCCAACTAATATTTTCTTAGGGTATATCTATTTGAGGGTCAAATAAATATTTGTTGACCATATAGGTCTGTCCTCAACCATACTCAACTTACCACCCGTTTGCCATGATCCCAGGTTTAACTGGTATGTCCCTCAAAATACTAGTTGATATAAAGCTATCAGTTACACCACTATCTATCAAAATATGAATATATTTCTTGTCCACTTTTCCTTTTATAAGAAATGAAGTAGCTTTCCCTAAAAGGTTAGATTTACCTGTAGCAACATAGATCCTATGTGAGGCCTCTTCTGTTGGATTCTTCTTATTGGCTCTTTGTGGACACTGATTCACATAGTGATCATAGGCTCCACAAACAAAGCATATATTAGGTCCTTTGTTCTTTTGTTTATCCCCTTCTCTATTTTTATTTCCATTCTTTCCCTTGTCTAGAAAATTATTTCTCTACCTGCCCCTTATTTCCCCAAAACTTTCCTTTGTATCTATTATCTCCTCTGTAACGACCACCTTATCTATATTTCTTATACTGATATTTGCCCTTATCCATATCTAGGTATCTTCTTTTCTTAGGATCCTCTTTTTCAATTTTTTGGTAATAAACATTTGCATTCTTTTGACTTATCTCCTCATAGCGGGCAACATCATAAGCAATTGTCATGGTTTTAGGTACTTTTCTTCCAACAAATGTTTCAAATTTGGGATGTAGTCCCATTACAAATTTTTGAGCCTTGAATTCCTCATGCTTATCATATTCTGGAGCATATTTTAAAAGTTGAACAAATATTTGATAGTATTCAATCACAATCATGTTATCTTGGCATAAATTGGTGAAATTGGTGTATTTCTCAATATAAAATTATGGCGTAAGAAAATGATCCTTAAATTCCCTTTCAAATTCCTCCCAAGGAATGTCTGCAGCCTTCTTCTGTGTAATTTTATTATAGGTTGTCCACCAATATCTGGCTGGACCTACTAAATGCACCACTGCCCAAGTTGTTTTGGATTCTGCACAAAGAGGCTGGATTGAGAAATACCCTTCAACCTCACTCAACCAATTAACATCTGCTTCGCCATCACCCTTTTCATAAAATTTAGAAATATCAAATTTCTTAATTTTTTTTTGCAACTCAATACTTACTTTTCTCCTTGAAGATCCTTCTGGAAATTCATTGATTTTTTTTGTTTCCTTACTTTTGGTAAGACTTTCAATAACCTTATGTTGCTGAGTAATGATCTCCTATTGTTGAGCCATTTGTGCCTTTTGTTGATCCATATGCTCACTCATTTGAGCCCTTTGGATCTCCATTTGTTCTCGCTTCTGATTTAGTTGTTCTTGCATTAACTGAATCATTTTTATCATATTCTCATCATTCTGTGTAGCTCTTGTAGCTACTAGCTCTTTCTCTTTTCTTATAACTCATCGAGGTACTTCAATTGTTTGAACTGACTCCCTCATGAGTCGTCTTAGTCCCCTCATCAGGACTTTTGCAATATCCTCTTGCAGATTAGCATTCACTCTTCTTGATATTCCCACCATATCTAGTGACAAAAGAGCTATGTCAATTCATTAGTTCATGTTTATAACCTAATATTTCACAACCTAGGCTCTGATACCAAATGTAACAACACAAGTCTACTCACCTGGTTGTAAGAAAACACAAATACAAAATTTTGATTAAATTCAATAGCATAGTCACAAATTGACTGATGTGCACCCAAATGATACACTTTGACGTAAACACACCCAACTTTGAATTAGTACCTAGGCATAGATGATCACACTTCAAGAATTTATACTACTGTAGATAGTATCTCAAGTGCTCGAGATCGGCCAACTTCCCATGGTAGGTTACCATTTATGAGATCTTTTTTCTCATTTCTCGAATTTTTGAATCTCGGCATGGGGTTGTCCTTCCAGGGCCCATAACACCTAGAAGGGTGGAAACACTAATTCCCCATATCATAGCATGGAAGACTTTAGATCTATGATCCAAATCTTGTCCTACTGGTCCACTGATCCAATTAATATAGTTAATCCATGCTTGAGTTAGTGTAGCTATAACCGTTTTTTATTATTGAATTTCACCTAAAGTATTATCAGGGTCCGCTAATTCTCTGGTTTATTGGACCAGGTGTCCCAGATCAATTTCTAGTTGATGGTAATGCTGCCCATACCATCTACCGTTGGACCTTCCAACCCCAAGGACCAGCTCCTTAGCCTTGAGTTTAGTTGGCAATTCAGTAACTGGTGATGATCTTGAGAACCCTCACGTACTACATCATACAAAAACCTAGAACAATGTCTCATACCATCATTCGTTACTCTCGATAACTAGGAATCCACTAACCTTGCTAGATAACAGTTGTCCCTGATTCATAATAGTCACCACTGTGCACTATTGGAGTTGGGTGAATGCACATCCTCCTCGATGGTATTAGTAGTTTATCATACTTGATGAATGCTTCATAAACATGTAGGTTTGATCTTTTTATTTTGGTGGTTAACATCATGGGTTTCACAGGAATTCAAGTTTATCCAAGGTTTACAACTTAAGATTTTATTAATTGATCGAATTCCAATTTACTTCATTGTAGAACATAATGTTAACATAGCTAAGGAAAAATCAACTAAGCAAAATATTAAGTATTTTAATTTGAATACTATCTTCTATAGCTTATAACAAAAAAAAACTATTAAATACTAAGTACAATCTATCTAAATTATTATTGGATCCTATCTTTAATCAAAATAAAGCATAAATATGTGACATATAAAAGAACTAATTCGTTATTCAGTTGTTCGATTATTATTATAAAACAGACCCACATATCATATATCCGTAGTAGCAGTGTTCATCTAAAATTTTAACTTACTCTATTTACTTTAAGTTAGTTTCTATAAAAATATCCCTTTTCTAAATTTAGTAAAAATATTTTAAAAACATAATTTACAGCATATCAAAAGAACATAACATACTTTTACATCCTCTGCACATTTTTATAAGAATTTTTAAATAAAGCTTAATCTATTAATACTTGATAAAAACAATTTAATAAGAATACTAATTTAAAACTAATTCTATATTATTAATCTCATTAACAACTCATACTTATATTTACTATAAACTAATCTATTATTAGACTTTATAACATAATGTAAAACTCTTTAGAAGAATATAAGAACTTTTAATATCAAAAAGCTACCAAAAATAATCCGACAAACCTCTAAGGAATTCCTTATTATTGACCCTTCTTAAAAATTAGGGTTGAATTTTCACACCGCTCCAATAGTTTAAAAGTAAGTTGAAAAATTGAATACTCCAATTAACAAGCAATTGCTAACGAAGCAAACATTTAAATTGAGCGATGAAGGAATGCCATTTATCATCAGGCTTTGATTCTTTTATTAAAATATTTTCCCACAATTTTAAAAACTCATACGACATAATTATTGATCCCAAAATCAAAGAATTACAATAAGAATATAAAATAAAGGGATTTGACTCATTTCCAAAGTACGGGTTTACTACAATCTTGGTAGCAAGTGCTCTTCGCTAGTCCGATAAGAAATAGATACATTAATGAGTTTTGATTGTCTATGCACGATAGAAAACAACGAGACTGGTTTTGATTTAAAAGTTTTAAATAAATTGGTGTTCCCAAGGCAAAAAGACATCAACATTATGATATTAAACTAACGATGAAGAAGAAACAACGTCGAAATATACAATTGAGTAGACAACACAATGGTTATATTAATACCAATATTTTAAAAAATGACTATGACTCCTTAAAAAAAATACTTGACAATGACACTTTAAAAACCAAATAGTTTATTTAGTATTATCTAGTTTAGGGATTTGATCCAACATTTAAATTTCCATTTAAAAATTTTCAACACTTTCCATAGAAGGATACTTTTTTTCAACCACAAACACAATAGGATTCCACTTTATTCATAATGCAACTTTCTGCCTACCTACAACAAGATGCTAGTCACGAATTAAGAAAAGAGTTTAATGAAGCTTTTTAAAGTCTGGTTCGATATTGATCAACCACCAATTGTACAGAGAGGACGACATTCTTAGTGAGTAGTAGTTTTAAAACTACCAGCTTGAGAGTATCAAATATGAAATATTCAAACCTTTGTATCCAAGGTAGACAATATATTTTTATAAGAAAAATATGGAATTTATCCAGGATATCATCCGTGCGAAACAACATATATCTTTAACTATAACAAAATTAATTTGAAACCTTTAACTTCAAAAATATCACATTCATGATTTCGACTATGGTATTCATTTTGCAAGGATAACTACAATTTGTATTCTGATCATATTAAGACACAATTTCAATGCCAAAAATTAAAATACCAAAAATAAATACATGGGTGTGAAGAATGAGTTTCAATCTTTCATTCAAAACAATTTCGATCCCATTCCAAAGCCATTTCTAATTTATAAAAAATATTTGAAGTTGCTATTATATGAGAGTTTTATAATTTCAAATTTTACATAATTTCACATTTCGAAGGAAAATTGTTTTTAAAGGCTTTGCATGTTTATATTTTCAGCATTCTGGTCCATTTCCAGATTTTATTTTTATTTTTCTAACCTTTCTCTTTTGCGGATTATTTTAAAACTTCGATGATTAAAATAAAAATAAAAAAATTAAAATGCCAAAAATAAATACATGGATGTGATGAATGAGCTTCAATATTTCATTCAAAAAATTTCGATCCCATTCCGAAGCCATTTCGAATTTATAAAAATTATTTAAAGTTGTTGTTATATGAGAGTTTTATAATTTCAAATTTTACATAATTTCGTATTTCGAAGGAAAATTAGATTTCAAGGCTTTGCATGTTTATATTTTCAACATTTTTGTCAATTTTCAGATTTTATTTTTATTTTTCTAACCTTTCTCTTTTGCAAATTATTTTAAAACTTAGATTAAAATAAAAATAAAAAAATTAAAATGCCAAAAATAAATACATGGGTGTGAAGAATGAGCTTCAATAGTTCATTTGAAACAATTTTGATCCTATTCCAAAGCCATTTCAAATTTATAAAAATAATTTAAAGTTGCTATTATATGAGAGTTTTATAATTTTGGATTTTACATAATTTTGTATTTCGAAGGTAAATCAGATTTCAAGGCTTTGCATGTTTATATTTTCAGCATTCTGGTCCATTTCCAGATTTTATTTTTATTTTTCTAACCCTTCTCTTTTGCAGATTATTTTAAAACTTTGGTGATTAAAATAAAAATAAAAAAATTAAAATGCCAAAAATAAATACATGGCTGTGAAGAATGAGCTTCAATATTTCTTTCGAAACAATTTTGATCTCATTCCGAAGCCATTTTGAATTTATAAAATTTATTTAATGTTGTTGTTATATGAGAGTTTTATAATTTCAAATTTTACATAATTTTGCATTTCAAAGGCAAATCATATTTCAAGGCTTTGCATGTTTATATTTTCAATATTCTGGTCAATTTCTAGATTTTATTTTTATTTTTCTAACCCTTCTCTTTTGTAGATTATTTTAAAACTTCGACGATTAAAATAAAAATAGAAATAAAAAGTAAAAATTAAAATTTTCCTTGGTGGAAACAGGTTTGGAATAAGTTTTCCTGGTCCAAATGCAATTTCTAATTATGGTTGGCTACTCAGAAAAAATGGCCTACTGGGGATAATCTCCAAGAGAGAGGTTTTTAGGGCTCTTCATTTTGTTTCCTTTGTGAGAATAGTGACGAATCTGTAGGGCATTTGCTCTTACAGTGTTCATTTGCATGGAAAATTTGGCATCTTTGGTGGAGGGTGTGGAAATAGTCTTGTTCTCATACCTCTTCTCTTGTTGAGTTTTGGAGGAGTTTAGGAAGACCTCCTGCTAAGGCTTTCTTTCTTCAAGTTGTATGGAGTATTGGGCCCTCATGTATTATATGGAATATTTGGCTTGAAAGAAATCGAAGAATTTTTCAAGGTAGGAAGTTAACTGTTTATCAGACTTGGCAGAGGATTATTGGTATGATCCAAGAAACTATTTCTTCTAAATGTCAGATCAGTCTTCCTTTGGAGCAGTCTAAGATTCTGATGATGCAGGATATGGGTTTAGTGGAGAATGACCCTCGTCCTTCTGTATCAGTCAAGAGGAGAGGCCTTAATCAAAAAGTATAGAGAGATGGCAGATGGTATCCTCCACCTTGGGCGGTGTTTAAGATTAATACTGATGGCTCTTCCAGAGGGAATCCTAGGCATGCAGGTATTGGTGGTGTTGGGAGAGATAGTAGTGGTGCAACTATTTTCATTTTTTCTTGTTATAAGGGGAAGCAGAATAATAATTATATGGAGGCCCTTGCTATTTGTTTTGCTTTAAAAAAAGGTTATGCTATGGGATAACGAAAGATAATTTATGAGTCAGACTCTTAGATTATTATTAATTTATTTAAGACTCATAATATTTCTAATGTTCATTGGTAGATGGTGTTAGTAGCTCAACAGATCTTTCAAATCTATCGATATTTGGAGTTTATTTCCTTTGTTCATATTCCTAGGGAATGAAATGGTGTAGTTGATTGCTTGGCAAAATGGGCTTCTGAGTTTCAAGAAGACTAGAATATTAGGGAATGGGATCAACTCCCATTGAATTGTTCTCGATATATTGCTAATTTGCTTGCTATGGATATGCCTAGTTGAGGTTGTTGTTTGTTGGATGTCTTCTAGTCAGGTGCTCGGTGGTATTGGGAGTTTCATTCTTTTGGCCTTTGTAAGGGTTATTGTTATGGTATTCTTTGTTTCTTGTAAATTTTATTGGTTCAATAAATTTTTACCATTTAAAAAAAAAATCAATCCCATTCCAAAGCCATTTCGAATTTATAAAAATTATTTAAAGTTGCTATTATATGAGAGTTTTATAATTTCAGATTTTACATAATTTCGTATTTCGAAGGTAAATTAGATTTCAAGGCTTTGCATATTTATATTTTCAGCATTTTGGTCCATTTTTAGATATTTTTCTTCTAACCCTTCTCTTTTGTAGATTATTTTAAACCTTCGACGATTAAAGTAAAAATAAAAAAATTAAAATGCCAAAAATAAATAAATGGGTGTGAAGAATGAGCTTCAATATTTCATTTGAAATAATTTCGATCCCATTTCAAAGCCATTTCAAATTTATAAAAATTATTTAAAGTTACTGTTTATATGAGATTTTATAATTTCAGATTTTACATGATTTTGTATTTCGAAGGTAAATTAGATTTTAAAGCTTTGCATGCTTTTCTTTTTTTTTTTTAAGAAAAAAAAACCCTTGTGGGGTCATCTTGGTCTAAGAGAGCACGACTAGGGGGTTCTACATCGTCAAAGTCACCCAGGAGTCGCGCTCGACCCTACCCACACCAACATTATCAATTGGATTTTGGGTACCCAATTCAACTTTTTGGTAGGGTGGAGATTCGAACCTAGGACCTCCCTTGGAGGATTGCCCTCTCCTCTCCAACTCACCTACAACACGTGGGTAAGGCTTTGCATATTTATATTTTCAGCATTCTGGTTCATTTCCATATTTTATTTTTATTTTTCTAACCCTTCCCTTTTGCAGATTATTTTAAAACTTCAACGATTAAAAATAAAATAAAAACAAAATTAAAATATCAAAAATAAATACATGGGTGTGAAGAATGAGCTTCAATTTTTTTTTAAGCAAAAAACCCCTTGTGGGGCCGCCTTGGCGTGAGAGACCATGACTAGGGGGTTCTACACCGTCAAAGTCACTCGCGAGTCACACCCAATTTTGCTCGCACCAACATTATCAATTGGATTTTGGGTACCCAATTAAACTTTTTGGTAGGGTGGATATTCGAACCTGTTGAGGTGTAGTTTTGTCCAGTCACAAAATCACTCGACAACTAGGATTTGAATATCCTTCCTTGCAAAGAAATGAGTATTTCTTCAAGGTCTCCACTTAATGTTTCAAATGTTAAGCATGTATGTATAAATAAGTGCCTTAAAACTCTGTGTAGTTTGCAAGTGCTGTTAACAAGGGGCCTGGGAGATTAGGTAAATGATCTCACAGGTATCATATATAGCATATTTTATCAATCTACTTCAATGATGAAATGAAAATCTTGTTTTATGATATTAAATCAAATATGTGAAACTCATTCACCATTATCATATAATATCTTAAAACAACGTTTTAAGTGTGCTTATCATAAAATAGATTTAGCATTTTCTTGAATTGAATTTCAAATAACTTAAAAAAATATCTATATTACCAACATTTAATGAAATAGACCTTCAAATATAATCATTTTTTATTCAAAGTCTATATGATCAAATTCACTTTATTTATGGGATGATATTATGGAATACCTGAATATCAAAGTAAGTGAATAGACTGGATAATATCTTGCCCAAGATTATTATATATTACAACCTGATTAAAAACAGAACCTAGGGCTTAATATTCACTCTATCTTATGAACATTAAAATTGTATGATAAAAGAATGTTCAAAATAGAGTTTCTTATAACACTTACTTTAAAAATATTTATTAAGTTAAATATTTCAGAAGTAAATGTTTTTCTTATTTGGATTTTATAAAATGAGCTATGTTAGAACAAAATCCACTTTCGAAACTTTCTGAAAGGATATCAATCCCAGTATTATAATCTCATGAGATGAAGATCAACATAGGGATAATAATTTATCCTTTAGCTTTATTAATTCAAATATTAATTTAAAATAATATTTGAAATAATAAGCTTAATTGTAATCTAGTTCTAAAACTTTACTTTATGGAAAACAAACTAGATCACTGTGTATGTAACTCTCAGAATCAAATAAAATGAAAACAAATTTAATCTTTGGAAATTAAACTATCTTGTCTCTCGGACCAATTTCATGAAAAATATCAAACTACAGACTTTCAAAACCTATTCAATGTTTACCAACATTCGTACAACAAAAACATTGAATGGGTGCCAGCCTCTAAGGTATATAAATATTTTAACAAAATTATTTTGAATATCTTATTCACTCCAAAACATAGCAAATGCACAAGTCTGGATCAAAACTATTCAAAATAACCTTTAGAATATTACAATAAATTTTATTTCCAGTAGATGATCTTCTCTGTTCCTTCCTGATGAAGATGAAGTCTTTATTCCTTTCCAATTCCTCTTCTCCTACCCTGCATCATATGTCTGACCTTTGGAGATTATCCTTCTTCCTTTTTATAAATGTTTCAATCCAGTATTCAACCCGTTTGTTCTGTTTTCCTTTCAGTTCTAATAGTTTTACAATGAGTTTCATAAACATCCTCCCAATACCTTTCAAAACAAACTTGTTTTCTTTTATACCCATAAACATAAACCTTTATGTTTCAATCACTAACTTCCACTTACATTAATCCTCAACAGACCGTGATACCAACATGACTTCCTTCAACAATACTTACTCTTTATTTAAACCATGCATATCATAAACCCCTTTTAACCAAAAGTTACATATTTACCACAAACTCTCGAAATAATAATATACGAAGGGATTATTCAAATGTAAATAATCAGCATTTAATGAAATCCCTATACCATACCATCAAACTTAGGGTCATCGAAGCGTATTGCAAAGTGGTGATTTCTCTGACATTCGTGACCTTGCCATATATGCAGTATTTTCATAGTATTTGTTAAATCTTAATAAATAGTGAAGCTCTGTTTCTCTGTGATTCGATAACACAACGCATAATTCCTGAAGACATACTCTAGTTGTATGCAACTTTAGATCCTCTCAAAACCTTGATTGCGCTTTCCAACAACTCAAGCGACTGTGGCCTGACGTGTAGTAGTGATGTTGTCTTCTTCGTCCTGGCTATATTTCAGCATCCAAGCGATGGTTCTCATGAACTTTGAACCCTCACGACATCTGGTTAACAAAAGACTATGTCTCTCCATTGTTACTGCTACAAACCATGTTGCTAGACTGAATTCTACTGAACTATCTCCAGTAAAACTCGAATTATTTCCCCGCTTGTCAATTATGTTCATGACAATTAACGATTTCTTCTATCACTTACTCTTGATATTTGTATTCTTTCTCAAAAGAAGAACAAATCTTCTGGTGATTGCTGCTGCGAACCATACTCCCTTCGAACCTACTCGATGCTAGCGATACTAAGTTATGCAAACACCATCAACGACAATATCCCTAATGGCATCCAAAGTTGGCACAATTTATTTCTACCCCATGTCCAATTTCATAGTATATCTGAGGCACATCGTGGTTCATCTCTCTTAGCATCATTTCTATGAACACCACTATTTCAAGAATGTTCGGTGTACATGCCACCTACTTCAGTAAACATGCTACTTGGCGCTCTGATCTCGGGATCCACTTCACAAATGTGTTTCGCAATGAGATTCGGCTTCATGGAGCACCGTCATCCCTTTGACGTGCATCACCCGAATCTCTCCACGCGTTCTATACAACAAAGCCCACTATTAGTACCATTATTATTAACGACAAACCAAAATATAACCCTAGGTATTATAATATAAAATCTATGATATGATTGCGATATATGACTAAGGATTATATGGTAGGTGAACACGACCATTAATGAAGTCGGCTATTATAACAAACTAATAAAGATACTTGATTTGGATAACGTAACATCAACACACCACGTACGCAAACACAAGATAAACATTATATTGACTAAACAAAACACTATATATAAATGTTGAAATTAATATTACTTGAGCACAACATTACAAACAATTGACTTCTAATGCGTACATAAAGCCAACAAACATATTATAAGGTCTAACCACAATGAGTACAAGATTTCAACCTTTACATAATATAACCACATAACATCTTAAATAACTGACATTAAAACAACATTAAAACATCCAATAGACCCAAATCATTAAACTTATAATTAACAATTATAAGTCTAATACACCATATAACATACACTTTTAAAGCAAACACCACATAACTTTACAAAAATATAACTTAAGAGATCATTCATCAACTTAACCATAGGGAGATAAAAGAAGCATAAGTGAAACTTCTCCAAGACACAAGATGAACTTTAACACTAAATTCTGCTTAGACGATTACTTGTGCAAAGGTGAATATCTGAAATATTCAAATAATGACACCCGAGGCAATAAGCGCAAGCAATGATTGAGGACAACATTTTTAAATTTCAAGTGGACCCCCAAATTTTGGGGTCGTTGTGAAGGAGTCACAACAGAACCTGGGACCTCCCTTGGAGGATTGCCCTCTCCTCTCCAACTCACCTACAACACTTGAGTAATGAGCTTTAATATTTCATTCGAAATAATTTTGATCCCATTCCAAAGCCATTTCGAAATTATAAAAATTATTTAAAGTTGTTATATGAGAGTTTTATAATTTTGGATTTCACATAATTACACATTTCGAAGGTAAATCAGATTTCAAGGCTTTACATGTTTATATTTTCAGCATTCTGGTCCATTTCTAGATTTTATTTTTATTTTTCTAACCTTTCTTTTTGCAGATTATTTTAAAACTTTGGCGATTAAAATAAAAATAATAATAACAATAAATTAAAATTCAAAAAATAAATACATGGATGTGAAGAATGAGCTTCAATATTTTATTTGAAACAATTTTGATCCCATTCTGAAGCCATTTCAAATTTATAAAAATTATTTAAAGTTGCACTTATATGAGAGTTTTATAATTTCAGATTTTACATAATTTTGCATTTCGAAGGCAAATTAAATTTCAAGGCTTTGCATGTTTATATTCTTAGCATTCTGGTCCATTTTTAGATTTTATTTTTATTTTTCTAACACTTCTCTTTTGTAGATTATTTTAAAACTTTGGTGATTAAAATAAAAATTAAGAAAAAAATTAAAATGCTAAAAATAAATAAGCTTCAATCATTCATTCGAAACAATTTTGATCCCATTCTGAAGCCATTTCAAATTTATAAAAATTATTTAAAGTTACTATTATATGAGAGTTTTATAATTTCAAATTTTACATAATTTCACATTTTGAAGATAAATCAGATTTCAAGGCTTTCTATGTTTATATTTTCAGCATTCTGGTTTATTTCTAGATTTTATTTTTATTTTTCTAACCCTTCTCTTTTGCAGATTATTTTAGAACTTTGGTAATTAAAAAAAAAATTAAAATGCCAAAAATAAATACATAGTGTGAAGAATGAGCTTCAATATTTCATTCGAAACAATTTCGATCCCATTCCAAAGCCATTTCGAATTTATAAAAAATATTTAAAGTTGTTGTTATATGAGAGTTTTATAATTTCAGATTTTACATAATTTCACATTTTGAAGGTAAATCAGATTTCAAGGCTTTGCATGTTTATATTTTCAACATTCTGGTCAATTTCTAGAATTTATTTTTATTTTTCTAGCCCTTCTATTTTGTAGATTATTTTAAAACTTCGACGATTAAAATAAAAATAAAAAATTAAAATGCCAAAAATAAATACATAGATGTGAATAATGAGCTTCAATATTTCATTCAAAACAATTTCGATCCCATTTCGAAGCCATTTCAAATTTATAAAAATTATTTAAAGTTGTTATATGAGAGTTTTATAATTTTGAATTTTACATAATTTTGCATTTCGAATGTAAATCAGATTTCAAGGCTTTCCATGTTTATATTTTCAGCATTCTGGTCCATTTCCAGATTTAATTTTTATTTTTCTAACCTTTCTCTTTTGTAGTTTTTTTAAAACTTCAACGATTAAAAACAAAAAAAAAATTAAAATGCCAAAAATAAATATATGGGTGTGAAGAATGAGCTTCAATATTTCATTCAAAATAATTTCAATTCCATTCCTAAGCCATTTCAAATTTATAAAAATTATTTAAAGTTGCTATTATATGAGAGTTTTATAATTTTAGATTTTACATAATTTCGTATTTTGAAGGCAAATCAGATTTTAAGGCTTTGCATATTTTTTTCTTAAGCGAAAAACCCCTTGGGCCACCTTGGTATGAGAGTCCATGACCAGGGGGTTCTACACCGTTAAAGTCACATGGAAGTCACGCCCAGCCCTGCTCGCAACAACATTATCAATTGAATTTTGGGTACCCAATTCAACTTTTTGGTAGGGTGGAGATTCGAACCTCGGACCTCCCTTGGAAGATTGCCCTCTCCTTTCCAACTCACCTACAACACCTGGGTAAGGCTTTGCATGTTTATATTTTCAGCATTTTGGTCCATTTCTAGATTTTAATTTTATTTTTCTAACCCTTTTTTTTGTAAATTATTTTAAAACTTCGACGATTAAAATAAAAATAAAAAAATTAAAATGCCAAAAATAAATACGTAGGTGTGAAGAATGAGCTTCAATATTTTATTCGAAACAATT
The DNA here is from genome assembly GCA_028583015.1 of Wollemia nobilis. Lineage (NCBI taxonomy): Eukaryota > Viridiplantae > Streptophyta > Pinopsida > Araucariales > Araucariaceae > Wollemia > Wollemia nobilis. The sequence continues at coordinate 18,025 of JAQPPZ010011683.1, read as the reverse complement.
TCGATCCCATTCCAAAGCCATTTCGAATTTATAAAAATTATTTAAAGTTGTTATATGAGAGTTTTATAATTTTGAATTTTATATAATTTCGCATTTTGAAGGCAAATCAGATTTCAAGGCTTTGTATGTTTATATTTTCAGCATTCTGATCCATTTCTAGATTTTATTTTTATTTTTCTAACCCTTCTCTTTTGTAGATTATTTTAAAACTTTGGCGATTAAAATAAAAATAAAAAATTAAAATGCCAAAAATAAATACGTTGGTGTGAAGAATTAGCTTCAACCTCTCATTCGAAACAATTTCGATCCCATTCCGAAGCCATTTCGAATTTATAAAAATTATTAAATGTTTTTGTTATATGAGAGTTTTATGATTTCGAATTTTACATAACTCCGCATTTCGAAGGTAAATTAGATTTCAAGGCTTTTGCATGTTTATATTTTCAGCATTCTGGTCTATTTCCAGATTTTATTTTTATTTTTCTAAACCTTCTCTTTTGTAGATTATTTTAAAACTTCAATGATTAAAATAAATAAAAATAAAATTAAAATGCCAAAAATAAATACATGGGTGTGAAGAATGAGCTTCAATCTTTCATTCGAAACAATTTGATCCCATTCCAAAGCCATTTTGAATTTATAAAAAAAAATTAAAGTTGTTATATGAGAGTTTTATAATTTTGCATTTCAAAAGTAAATCATATTTCAAGGCTTTGCATGTTTATATTTTCAAGAATCTGGTCCATTTCTAGATTTTATTTTTATTTTTCTAACCCTTTTCTTTTGTAGATTATTTTAAAACTTCGACGATTAAAATAAAATAAAAAAATTAAAATGCCAAAAATAAATACATGGATGTGAAGAATGAGTTGCGATATTTCATTCGAAATAATTTTGATCCCATTCCGAAGCCATTTCAAATTTATAATTTTTTTTTTTAATTTGTTGTTATATGAGAGTTTTATAATTTCAAATTTTACATAATTTTATATTTCGAAGGCAAATCAGATTTCAAGGCTTTGCATGTTTATATTTCAACATTCTGGTCTATTTCCAGATTTTACTTTTATTTTCCTAACCTTTGTCTTTTGCAAATTATTTTAAAACTTCGACAATTAAAATAAAAATTAAAATGCCAAAAATAAATACATGAGTGTGAAGAATGAGATTCAATATTTCATTTGAAACAATTTCGGTCTCTTTTCGAAGCCATTTCGAATTTATAAAAATTATTTAAAGTTGTTATATAAGAGTTTTATAATTTTAGATTTTACATAATTTTGTATTTCGAAGGTAAATCAGATTTCAAGGCTTTGCATGTTTATATTTTCAGCATTTTGATTCATTTCTAGATTTTATTTTATTTTTCTAACCCTTCTCTTTTGTAGATTATTTTAAAACTTCGACGATTAAAAAAAAAATTAAAATGCCAAAAATAAATATATGGATTTGAAAAATGAGCTTCAATATTTCATTCGAAACAATTTTGATCCTATTCCGAAGCCATTTCGAATTGATAGAAATTATTTAAAGTTATTGTTATATGAGAGTTTCATAATTTTGCATTTTACATAATTTCGTATTTCGAAGGTAAATCAAATTTCAAGGATTTGCATGTTTATATTTTCAATATTTTGGTCTATTTTTCAGATTTTATTTTTATTTTTCTAACCCTTCTCTTTTGTAGATTATTTCAAAACTTTGGTGAATAAAATAAAAATAAATAAAATTAAAATGCCAAAAATAAATAAATGGGTGTGAAGAATGAGCTTCAATATTTCATTCGAAACAATTTTGATCCCATTTCAAAATTTATAAAAATTATTTAAAGTTGTTATATGAGAGTTTTATAATTTCGCATTTCAAAGGTAAATCAGATTTGAAGGCTTTGCATGTTTATATTTTCAGCATTTTGGTCCATTTTTAGATTTTATTTTTATTTTTCTAACCCTTCTCTTTTGCAAGTTATTTTAAAACTTTGACAATTAAAAAAAATTAAAAAAATACCAAAAATAAATACATGGGTGTGCAGAATGAACTTCAATATTTCATTTGAAACAATTTCGATCTCAGTTTGAAGTCATTTTGAATTTATAACAATTATTTAAAGTTGTTATATAAGAGTTTTATAATTTCAGATTTTACATAATTTCACATTTCGAAGGTAAATCATATTTCAAGGCTTTGCATTTTTATATTTTTAGCATTTTGGTTTATTTCCAAATTTTATTTTTATTTTTCTAACCCTTCTAATTTGCAGATTATTTTAAAACTTCGATGATTAAAATAAAAAAAAAATGCCAAAAATAAATATGTAGGTGTGAATAATGAGCTTTGATCTTTCATTCGAAACAATTTCGATCCCATTTCGAAGCCATTTCGAATTTATAAAAATTATTTAAAGTTGTTATATGAGGTTTTATAATTTTGAATTTTACATAATTTTGTATTTCGAAGGTAAATCAGATTTCAAGGCTTTGCATGCTTATATTTTTAGCATTCTGATCAATTTCTAGATTTTATTTTTATTTTTCTAACCATTCTCTTTTGCAGATTTTTTTTTTGAAAAATTAGGGTTTGGTCCCAGATGAAGGATCTGATGTTGATTACCCAACCAATAAAGATACACAAAGTAGATAATATGATTATCTATTTTAAGGATTAGATGTGTATGATTATCTCTTTTAAATATTAGAAACACATAATCAAATGATCAAATAAGCACACAAGCAAACAATGTGATTATCTCCTTTAAGTTTTAGATGTGAATCCCTAAGCTATTTGGTGTGTTTAGATTTATTGTTGCTCTTGCTTTCTTGTTCGTGTTTTGGACTTAGAATGAGGGAACTCAATCAAAGTAGTGACTAGGGCCACTAGTGCCAAACATGAGGTCCTCAAAAGAGTCTAGGGTACACCGCTTAAAACCCATAATGAGTGGAGGGTTCGCCTAGCTCTTCCACTTTGAAATGACAAGCGTTTGCAACAGTGGGAGGGAGTTTGAACACCAATGACCTATTTCATCTTAAGAGAGAGCCTTATTCTATCTAAGGTGTCAAGTGGGCAAGCCGATGGAAGGAGGTGAAATCCAACGTCACTAGTCTAAATTGGAGGTTGGTGAAGAAATCCAACCTTACCAATGTTATTGTGATACATGCAAGTGTGTGTGGTTCCTTTTAAGCTTAAAGAAAGTAAACAATGAAGCACTCAATGACATTTCACTAAATATAAGAAAATAATGTTTTACTTTCAGAAAATCTAGATAAAAAGCAACCTACAAAATGCATTCTCTAAATGATAACCTACCCATTAGGTAGGCTACAAGAAATCAAACCATAAAGGTGCATTTCTACTTACTTCTTTTTCAAATTTTCTTCTTATTTTTGTTGTTTTTGCGCTTATAAAAAAAAGAAACCTATCTTCCTACCTTTCAAGCAATTAAGGGAAGTAAGAAAAACTAAATTTCAACAAATTTGAATAGTAGAAATGAAAACTAAGGGTTTAGGCACTTACCTCGATGGCCTATAAGCTTACTGTTTTTAGAATTTGGAGCAAAAAAGCTCCTATTTTGTGGCCATCCTAGGGTGGGATGGTGGCTAGTTTGATGGCCATCCCAGGGTGGGACGATTATGCAACCGTCCCTAGGTGGCATGAGTAGCAATCTAGAGGCCGTTTTAGGCCAGAACGGCCAGTACCTGCAACAAAAGCCAAGAAAAAAATAAGGTTAAACCTTCAATTAAATCAATTGAGACAAGGTCCCACCATGATCGCCACTGAAGTATGGGAAAAATGGTGCACCTAACGATGCTAAACAAGATGCATCTATCGCTAATGTAGGATAAGCATTACAAAAGAAGCATTCAAGTAAACGTGATAAGATAAGAAAAATGTGAGAAATGAAGTTTTATTTTATTATTTTGATGGATCAAACCATGGTTACATAAATGTCCCCTTGAGAGCTCTAGATTGATACACTTGTTTACAAAATGGTGCCCAAGGATCAAATCCTTGCAGTAACTCGGGTGCACTTCCAATGTTCTTCCTCGTACCCATAATTTAAGTGGGTAGGCCTATAATGCCACCGCTTGGTTCTTTTGTCTTCTGATCTTATGCTCCTTCCTCATGCACTGTAAAACCTGCACCTACACATAAGGAAACTAGATTTGTTAAATAGCAAGTACGGATTGTGAAACATGTAAAAGCAATACATGCAACTATAGACTAGAAAGTGTAAATATGTAATGTGCCTATTTAAAAAAACTCCAAATGATTCAAAATATTATAGGTATGCATAAAATATGATTTTGAGAAGATATAATTGAAAACATAATAGAAATTACATCCGAATCTATGTTGCATTTGTAGTACACTTATTAAGCCTAAAAAACCCAAAATGAGCATTTTCTAGCCCTAAAAATCTCCAAATCAAACCAAACTTGGAATGCATATAGAAAATGATATTTAAAGAGGACCCATGTGATTATATTTGCAAAATTAATCATATATTCATGTGCACCTTCAGATAGGCCCCGTAAACCTACAAAATCTTAAAAATGTGATATCTCACTCAATATAACTCCAAATTGCATGAAATTTGGATAGTAGGTTCATAATCTATCCTAGAATAAGCCTATTAAAAAAAATAATAAAATCATACTTCAATATGTCCTCATACCTTGCAGGGATGGTTGTGACTATCATAAACTAGGGACCATCCTGGGGTGGGACGACCACCAACTCTATTGATTTTTTACCACCAATTCCTCTATGAATTGGTCCAAAAATCTCTCAAATATGTCAAATTTGGGGGTGAAATTCACTCAATTGGTTCGGTTTTGTAAACTAATTGCGCCTCTTGAATCACTCGAGAACCTCCTTCATTAGGTAGAGATTTCGAGGGAAAAAGGGCACAAAGGTTGAGGGGAAATCTTAGCAGCACTTCATTGCAATGTCCTAAAACTCCTCTCTATGATTTGGGTGGAAAATAAATCCACTTTATAGCCAAAAGAGGCTTATGGGAAAATGGGCATGCAAGGGCATGCAAGGCAAGAGGTAGTATTTATCCCAAACTTAGCATGCATTGGAGGGGAAAGAGAATCTCCCTTTTTGGCCTCCATTCTGTAGCATGTCATAAGGATTTTGTGCCCTCAGACCTGCTTGCTCAAATATGCGAGATAAATGGTAGTTTTTGGGTGCCATTTATCCCAATTTTGACTTTTTATGGGTCAAAGACCCTGGTCATCCCACCCAAGGATGGTTGCTTGTGACCGTCCCTAGGTGGGATGGTCATGATCTATATTCATCCTTGGGTGGGATGGTCATACCTATGAGGCCAGAACTTCCCAAAAGTGGGATAGAACCTTCCAAAACCTTGCAGAAGTGGTTAAGACCACTATGTAACCTTCGAGGGTTGCCCTAGGGGGCCATATGGTGTCAATTAGACCTTATCTTGGTAATCTAATCAAATTGACATGATTTTAGTGTCTACAAGAGGAAGTTTGAGTAGATCTTCAGGAAAGACATCCCTAAACTCATTCAAAATAGGATACTATTGAAATAGAGTAGAGCTAGACTTAATTTCTTCCATATTATTAGTTTGACTACATAAAGTTTACACCCTTTCCTTAAAGCTCTTTTGACTTGCATTGCAGTCATCAAGTGGGGTTCAAAGGCTGCTCTACTACAATGGACATGGATTCATTGATTAAAACCATCTGTGAAGTCCAACCACCTCTCTTCAAAATTTAGCAAGGCTTTGTGGGCTTTTAGCCAATCTACTCCTAGGACAATATCAAAGGCATGTAAAGGTGCTACATAAATATGCCAACTAATATTTCCTTAGGGTATATCTATTTGAGGGTCAAATAAACATTGGTTGACCATATAGGTCTATCTTGAACCATACTCAACTTACCACCTGTTTGCCATGATCCCAGGTTTAACCGATATGTCCCTCAAAATACTATTTGATATAAAGCTATCAGTTCAACCACTATCTATCAAAATATGAACATATTTCTTACCTAGTTTTCCTTTTATAAGAAATGTAGTAGCTTACCCTAAAAGGTTAGATTTACATATAGTAGCATAGATCCTATGTGGGACCTCTTCTGTTGGATTCTTCTTATCGGCTCTTTATGGATACTAATTCGCATAGTGATCCTAGGCTCCACAAACAAAGCATATATTAGGTCCTTTGTTCTTTTGTTTATCCCCTTCTCTATTTTGATTACCGTTCTTTCCTTTGTCTGGAAAATTATTCCTTTTCTCTTGAAAGTTTCTTCTATTTGCCTACCCCTTTTTTTCTTGAAATTTTCCTTTATATCTATTATCTCCTCTGTAATGACCACCATCTCTATATTTCTTATACTGATATTTGCCCTTATCCATATTTGGGTATCTTCTTTTCTTAGGATCCTCTTTTTCAATTTTCTGGTAATAAACCTTTGCATTATTTGGGATGTAGTCCCATTACAAATTTTTAAGCCTTGAATTCCTCATGCTTATCATATTCTAGAGTGTATTTCAAAATTTGAACAAATATTTGATAGTATTCAATCACAGTCATGTTATCTTGGTGTAAATTGGTGAATTTGATGTATTTCTCAATATAAAATTATGGCGTAAGAAAATGATCCTTAAATTCCCTTTCAAATTCCTCCCAAGGAATGTTTGCAACCTCCTTCTATGTGATTTTCTTATAGGTGGTCCACCAATCTCTGGCTGGACCTACTAAATGTGCCACTACCCAAGTTGTTTTGGATTTCACACAAAGGGGTTGGATTGAGAAATACCCTTCAACCTCACTCAACCAATTAATGGCTGCTTCGCCATCACCCTTTCCATAAAATTTGGAAATATCTAATTTCTTAATTTCTTTTTGCAACTCAACACCTACTTTTCTCCTCGAAGATCCTTCTAGAAATTCACTGATTTTTTTAGTTTTCTTACTTTTGGTAAGACTTTCAATAACCTTCTATTGTTGAGTAATGATCTCCTATTGTTGAGCCATTTGTGCCTTTTGTTGATCCATATTCTCACTCATTTGAGCCCTTTGGATCTCTATTTGTTCTCACTACTGATTCATTTGTTTATGCTTTAATTGAATCATTTTTATCATATTCTCATCATTCTGTGTAGCTCTTGTAGCTACTGGCTCTTTCTCTTTTCTTATAACACATCGAGGTACTTCGATTGTTTGAACTGACTCCCTCACGAGTCATCTTAGTCCCCTCCTCGGGGCTTTTGCAATCTCCTCTTGCAAATTAGCATTCACTCTTCTTGAGATTCCCACCATACCTAGTGATAAAAGAGCTATGTCAATTCAATAGTTCATGTTTATAACCTAGGGTTTTGCAACCTAGGCTTTGATACCAACTGTAACAACCCAAGTCTACTCACCTGGTTGTAAGAAACCACAAATACAAAATTTTGATTAAATTCAATAGCACAATCACAAATTGATTGATGTGCACCTAGATGATACACTTTGAGGTAAACACACCCAAATTTGAATTAGTACCTAGGCATAGATGATCACACTTCAAGAATTTATACTACTGCAGATAGTATCTCAAGTGCTCAAGATCGATCAACTTCTCGTAGTAGGTTGCCATTTATGAGATATTTTTTTCTCCTTTCTCGAGTTTTTGGATCTCGACATGGGGTTGTCCTTCCAGGGCCCATAACACCTAGAAGGGTGGATGCACTAATTCCCCGTCTCATAGCATGGAGGACTTTATATCTATGATCCAACTCTTGTCCTACTGGTCCACTGACCTAATTAATATAGTTAACTCATGCTTGAGTTAGCATAGCTATGGCAGTGCTTGATTATTGACTTTCACCTAAAGTATTATTAGGGTTCACCAATTCTTTGGTTTATTAGACCAGGTGTCCCAGATCAATTCCCAGTTGATGGTAATGTTGCCCATACCATCTACCGCTGGACCTTCCAACCCCAAGGACCAACTCCCTAGCCTTGAGTTTAGTTGGCAATTCTGCAACTGGTGATGATCTTGAGAACCCTCACGTACTACATTGTACGACAACCTAGAATGATGTCCCATACCATCGTTCGTTACTCTTGATAGCTAGGAATCCACTAACCCTGCTAGAGAATAGTTGTCCCCGATTCACAATAGTCACCACTATGCACTATTGGAGTTGGGTGAATGCACATCCTCCTCGATGGCATTAGCAGTTCATCCTACTCGATGAATGCTTTGTAAACATCTAGGTTTGATATTTTCCTTTTGGTGGTTAACATCATGGGTTTCACAGGAATTCAAGTTTATCCTCTACATATTTTTATAAGAATTTTTAAATAAAGCTTAATCTATTAATACTTGATAAAAATAATTTAATAAGAATACTAATATAAAACTAATTCTATATTATTAATCTCATTAACAAATCATACTTATATTTACTATAAACTAATATATTATTAGACTTTATAACATAATGTAAAACTCTTTAGAAGAATATAAGAACTTTTAATATCAAAAAGCTACCAAAAATAATCCGATGAAACTCTAAGGAATTCCTTATTATTGACCCTTCTTAAAAATTAGGGTTGAATTTCCACATCACTCCAATAGTTTAAAAGTAAGTTGAAAAATTGAATACTCCAATTAACAAGCATATGCTAACGAAGCAAACATTTAAATCGAGCGATGAAGGAATGCCATTTATCATCAGGCTTTGATTCTTTTATTAAAATATTTTCCCACAATATTAAAAACTCATACGACATAATTATTGATCCCAAAATCAAAGAATTAAAATCAAAATATAAAATGAAGGGATTTGACTCATTTCCAAAGTATGGGTTTACTGCAATCTTGGTAGCAAGTGCTCTTCGCTAGTCCGATAAGAAATCATAGATACATTAATGAGTTCTGATTTTCTATGCACGATAGAAAACAACGAGATTGGTTTCGATTTAAAAGTTTTAAATAAATTGGTGTTCCCAAGGCAAAAAGACATCAACATTATGATATTAAACTAACGACGAGGAAGAAGCAACGTCGAAATATACAATTGAGTAGACAACACAATGGTTATATTAATACCAATATTTTAAAAAATGACTATGATTCCTTAAAAAAAATACTTGACAACGACACTTTAAAAACCAAATAGTTTATTTAGTATTATCTAGTTTAGGGATTTGATCCAACATCTAAAATTTCCATTTAAAATTTTTCAACACTTTCCACAAAAGGATACATAAATCAACCACAAACACAATAGGATTCCACATTTCATTCATAATGCAATTTTTTGCCTACCTACAACAAGATGCTAGTCGTAAATTAAGAAAAGAGTTTAATGAAGCTTTTTAAAGTCTGGTTCGATATTGATCAACCACTAATTGCATAGAGAGGATGACATTCTTAGTGAGTAGAAGTAGTTTTAAAACTACCAGCTTGAGAGTATCAAATATGAAATATTCAAACCTTTGTACCCAAGGTAGACAATATATTTTTATAAGAAAAATATGAAATTTATCCAGGATATCATCCGTGTGAAACAACATATATCTTTAACTATAAAAAAATTAATTTGAAACCTTTAACTTCAAAAATATCACATTCATGATTTCGACTGTGGTATTCATTTTGTAAGGATGACTACAATTTGTATTCTGATCATATTAAGACACAATTTTGATGCCAAAAATTAAAATGCCAAAAATAAATACATGGGTGTGAAGAATGAGTTTCAATATTTCTTTTGAAATAATTTTGATCCCATTCCGAAGCCATTTCGAATTTATAAAAATTATTTAAAGTTGTTATATGAGAGTTTTATAATTTCGAATTTTATATAATTTTGCATTTCGAAGGAAAATTAGATTTCAAGGTTTTGATATGTTTATATTTAGATTTAGTCCATTTCAGATTTTATTTTTATTTTCTAACCTTTTTTGTAGATTATTTTAAAACTTAAAAAAAATTAAAATACCAAAAATAAATACATGGGTGTGAAGAATGAGTTTCAATATTTCATTCAAAATAATTTTGATCCCATTTTGAAGCCATTTTGAATTTATAAAAATTATTTAAAGTTGTTATATGAGAGTTTTATAATTTTAGATTTTACATAATTTCGTATTTCGAAGGTAAATCAGATTTCAAGGCTTTGCATGTTTATATTTTCAGCATTATGGTCCATTTTTAGATTTTATTTTTATTTTTCTAACCCTTCTCTTTTGTAAATTATTTTAAAACTTCGATGATTAAAATAAAAATAAAAAATTAAAATGCTAAAATTAAATACATGGGTGTGAAGAATGAGCTTCAATATTTCATTTGAAATAATTTCGATCTCATTTCGAAGCTATTTTGAATTTATAAAAATTATTTAAAGTTGTTATATGAGAGTTTTATAATTTTAAATTTTACATAATTTCACATTTTGAAGGTAAATCAGATTTCAAGGCTTTGCATATTTATATTTTTAGCATTCTAGTCCATTTCCATATTTTATTTTTATTTTTCTAACCCTTCTCTTTTGTAGATTATTTTAAAACTTCGATGATTAAAATAAAAATAAAAATAATAAAATACATAAATTAAATACATGGGTGTGAAGAATGAGCTTCAATATTTCATTTGAAACTATTTCGATCCCATTTTGAAGCCATTTTGAATTTATAAAAATAATTTAAAGTTGTTATATGAGAGTTTTATATTTTCAGATTTTACATAATTTCATATTTTGAAGGTAAATCAGATTTCAATGCTTTGCATGTTTATATTTTTAGTATTCTGGTCCATTTCCTTATTTTATTTTTATCTAACCTTTCTCTTTTGTAGATTATTTTAAAACTTTGGTGATTAAAATAAAAATAAAAATAAAAATTAAAATGCCAAAAATAAATACATGGGTGTGAAGAATGAGCTTCAATCTTTCATTTGAAACAATTTCGATCCCATTCCGAAGCCATTTCGAATTTATAAAAATTATTTAATGTTGTTGTTATATGAGAGTTTTATAATTTTGAATTTTACTTAATTTTGCATTTCGAAGGTAAATTAGATTTCAAGGCTTTTCATTTTATATTTTTAGCATTCTGGTCCATTTCTAGATTTTATTTTTATTTTTCTAACCCTTCTCTTTTGTAGATTATTTTAAAACATTGGTGATTAAAATAAAAGTAAAAATAATTAAAATGCCAAAAATAAATACATGGGTGTGAAGAATGAGCTTCAATATTTTTTTTGAAATAATTTTGATCTCATTTCGAAGCTTTTTTGAATTTATAAAAATTATTTAATGTTGTTGTTATATGAGATTTTTATAATTTTAAATTTTACATAATTTCACATTTCGAAGGTAAATCAAATTTCAAGGCTTTGCATGTTTATATTTTCAACATTCTGGTCCATTTCTAGATTTTATTTTTATTTTTCTAAACCTTCTCTTTTGTAGATTATTTTAAAACTTCAATGATTAAAATAAAAATAAAATTAAAATGCCAAAAATAAATACATGGGTGTGAAGAATGAGCTTCAATATTTCATTCAAAACAATTTCGATCCCATTTCAAAGCCATTTCAAATTTATAAAAATTATTTAAAGTTGCAGTTATATAAGAGTTTTATAATTTCAGATTTTACATAATTTTGCATTTCGAATATGAATCAGATTTCAAGGCTTTCAATGTTTATATTTTTAGCATTCTAGTCCATTTCTAGATTTTATTTTTATTTTTCTAACCTTTCTTTTTTGTAGATTTTTTTAAAACTTCGATGATTAAAATAAAAAATAAAATTAAAATACAAAAAATAAATACATGGGTGTGAAGAATGAACTTCAATATTTCATTCAAAATAGTTTCGATCCTATTCTGAAGCCATTTTGAATTTATAAAAAATACTTAAAGTTGCTGTTATATGAGAGTTTTATAATTTTGGATTTTACATAATTTCATATTTCAAAGGTAAATCAGATTTAGAGGCTTTGCATTTTTTTTAAGCAAAAAACCCCTTGTGGGTCTGCCTTGGTCTTAGAGACCATGATAAGGGGGTTCGACACTGTTAAAGTCACCTAGGAGTTATGGCCAGCCCTGTCCACACCAACATTATCAATTGGATTTTTCAAACCTGGGACCTCCCTTGGAGGATTGCCCTCTCCTTTCCAACTCACCTACAACACTTGGGGTAAGGCTTTGCATGTTTACATTTTCAATATTTTGGTCCATTTTCAGATTTTATTTTTATTTTTCTAACCCTTCTCTTTTTTAGATTATTTTAAAAATGTAGCGATTAGAAAAATAAAAAAAATTAAAATGCCAAAAATAAATAGGTAGGTGTGAAGAATGAGCTTCAATATTTCATTTAAAATAATTTTGATCCTATTCCGAAGCCATTTCGAATTTATAAAAATTATTTAAAGTTGTTATATGATAGTTTTATAATTTCATATTTTACATAATTTCATATTGTGAAGGTAAATCAGATTTCAAGGCTTTGTATTTTATATTTTCAGCATTCTGGTCCATTTCCAGATTTTATTTTTATTTTTCTAACCCTTCTCTTTTGTATATTATTTTAAAACTTCAACGATTAAAATAAAAATAAAAAATAAATTAAAATACCAAAAATAAATACATTGGTGTGAACAATTAGCTTCAATCATTCATTTGAAACAATTTTGATCTCATTCTGAAGCGATTTCAAATTTATAAAAATTATTTAATGTTGTTATATGAGAGTTTTATAATTTCGAATTTTACATAATTTTGCATTTCGAAGGTAAATCAAATTTCAAGGCTTTGCATTTTTATATTTTCAACATTCTAGTCCATTTTCAGATTTTATTTTGATTTTTCTAAACCTTCTCTTTTGTAGATTATTTTAAAACTTCGATGATTAAAAAAAAATAATTAATGTGCAAAAAATAAATACATGGGTGTGAAAAATGAGCTTTAGTATTTCATTCAAAATAATTCAATCCCGTTTCGAAGCCATTTCAAATTTATAAAAAATATTCAAAGTTGTTATATGAGAGTTTTATAATTTCGCATTTTGAAGGTAAAACAAATTTCAAGGCTTTGCATGTTTATATTTTTAGTATTCTGGTCCATTTCCAGATTTATTTTTTATTTTTCTAATTCTCTTCTTTTGTAAATTATTTTAAAACTTCGACGATTAAAAAAAATTAAAATGCCAAAAATAAATACATGGGTGTGAAGAATGAGTTTCAATATTTTATTCAAAACAATTTTGATCCCATTCCGAAGCCATTTCAAATTTATAAAAATTATTTAAAGTTGTTATATGAGAGTTTTATAATTTCAGATTTTGCATAATTTCGTATTTCAAAGGTAAATCAGATTTCAAGGCTTGAATGTTTATATTTTCAGCATTCTAGTCCATTTCTAGATTTTATTTTTATTTTTCTAACCTTTCTCTTTTGTAAATTATTATAAACTTCGACGATTAAATTAAAAATAAAAAAATTAAAATACCAAAAATAAATACATGGGCGTGAAGAATGAGCTTCAATATTTCATTTGAAATAATTTTGATCCCATTCCGAAGCTATTTTAAATTTATAAAAATATTTAAATTTGCTATTATATGAGAGTTTTATAATTTTGGATTTTACATAATTTCAAATTTCGAAGGTAAATCAGATTTCAAGGCTTTGAATGTTTATATTTTCAGTATTCTGGTCCATTTCTAGATTTTTTTCTAACCCTTCTCTTTTGTAGATTATTTTAAAACTTCAAAAAAAAAAATGTTTCATTTGATTTCATTTCATTTGAAACAATTTTGATCCCATTTCGAAGGCAAATTATTTAAATTTTTTGTTATACGAGAGTTTTATAATTTTGGATTTTACATAATTTTGTATTTCAAAGGTAAATCAAATTTCAAGGATTTACATGTTTATATTTTTAGTATTTTGGTCATTTTCTAGATTTTATTTTTATTTTTCTAACTCTTCTCTTTTGTAGATTATTTTAAAACTTCAATGAATAAAATATAAATTAAAAAAATTAAAATTTCAAAAATAAATACATAGGTGTGAAGAATGAGCTTCAATATTTCATTCGAAATGATTTTGATTCCATTCCAAAGCCATTTTGAATTTATAAAAATTATTTAAATTTGTTGTTATATGAGAGTTTTATAATTTTAGATTTTACATAATTTTGCATTTCGAAGGAAAATCAGATTTCAAGGCTTGAATGTTTATAATTTCAAAATTCTAGTCCATTTCTAGATTTTATTTTTATTTTTCTAACCTTTCTTTTTTGTAGATTATTATAAACTTCGGCGATTAAAATAAAAATAAAAAAATTAAAATACCAAAAATAAATACATTGGTGTGAAGAATGAGCTTCAATATTTCATTTGAAATAATTTTGATCCCATTCCGAAGCCATTTCAAATTTATAAAAATATTTAAATTTGCTATTATATGAGAGTTTTATAATTTTGGATTTTATATAATTTCAAATTTCGAAGGTAAATCAGATTTCAAGGCTTTGCATGTTTATATTTTCAGCATTTCTTGTTCATTTCTAGATTTTTTTCTAACCCTTCTCTTTTGTAGATTATTTTAAAACTTCAACAATTAAAAAAAATGCTAAAAATAAATACATGGGTGTGAAGAATGAGCTTCAATATTTCATTTGAAACAATTTTGATCCCATTCCGAAGGTAAATTATTTAAATTTGTTGTTATACGAGAGTTTTATAATTTTGGATTTTACATAATTTCGTATTTTGAAGGAAAATTAGATTTCAAGGATTTGCATGTTTATATTTTTAGCATTTTGGTCCATTTCTAGATTTTATTTTTATTTTTCTAACTCTTCTCTTTTGTAGATTATTTTAAAACTTCAACAAATAAAATTAAATTAGAAAAATTAAAATTCCAAAAATAAATACATGGGTGTGAAGAATGAGCTTCAATATTTCATTCAAAATGATTTCGATTCCATTCCAAAGCCATTTCAAATTTATAAAAATTATTTAAATTTGTTGTTATATGAGAGTTTTATAATTTCAGATTTGACATAATTTTGCATTTCGAAGGGAAATCAGATATCAAGGCTTTCATTCGCTTGAATAATATGTTTGCATTTTAAAAGAATTTATTGCCTATAGCAATTTCTTTAGATGATTGTTCAAGATCAGCATAGCTCTTCTTATCGGTTTGTGGCTTCTTTGAACCACTGATGGTTTTCTTTTAACTAGACCTCCATTTCTCAGTATCTGGTTCAATCATACTCGATCGTCCAAATTATCTCAAATAAAAAAAGTGTTCATAACTTAAGTCCATATAGGCTTTTAAACAGACTTATGCCCATCCTGGCATGAGTTCACAATATGTCAAATTTTATCTGATTGACCCTTTCGGTATGCTCTATCAACAATAATTAGTTAAATGAATAGGTTGGACCAGATCCATACTCGGTCTGCCACCTACTTGACATAATACCATGCTTTCCAATATGTCCCTTATAGTGCTAATAAAAAAAATTACTAGCTCTCAATTGTCATATCATTTTCTCATAAAAGGATGTGGTTATCTGTAGCTGCTTAAATCTTAAGAGGATCATCCCCACCTGGTTCCCTTTTTTCTGCTCTTTTTGGGCATTGACTAGCATAATGATCCATTTCTCCGTAGATATAACACACATTTGGGCCTCTGTTCCTTTCTATTTTCCCAACCTTGTTCCGGTTAGCACCATTCTTTTCAGTTTTCAGAGTCACAACTCTTTATACAACTTTCTTTGGAAAATTTCTTATCTGACTGTCCCTTATTATCCTAAAATTTTTCTTTGTTCCTATTGTATCCTCTGTAATGGCCACCATACCTATATTTTATATATTGGTCTTTACATTTAGCAAGCTCTGGGTATTTTCTTTTCTTAGGTTCTTCCTTCTCAAATTTCTGGTAGTAAACCTTTTTATTTTTTTTGTCTCACTTCTTCATAACGAGCCGCATCAAAAGCTATTGTCAAATATTTGGGCTTACCCCAACCAATAGGAGTCCCAATTCTAGGATGTAAACCCATTATAAATTTGTGGGCTTTGAATTCCTCACGCTTATCATATTCTGGTGCATATTTTAGAAGTTGAACAAATCTTTGATAATATTCAATTACTGACATATTCTCCTGGTGCAAGTTGGTAAATTCGACATACTTATCAATATAGAATTGTGACATAAGGAATCGATCCTTAAATTCCTTCTCAAATACATCCCAAGGGATATCGACAACTTCCTTCTGACTGGTTTTCTTGTAAGTGGTCCACCAATCTCTGGTCGAACCTGTTAAATGTGCCATTGCCCATGTAGTTTTGGATTCTGCACAAAGGGGTTGGATTGAGAAGTACTCTTCAACTCCACTTAACCAATTAATAGCTACTTTACCGTGACCCTTTCCATCAAACTTAGAAATATCTAGCTTCTTAATTTATTTATGTAATTCTACATAGAACTTCCTTCTCGAAGATCCCTCAGGAAATTCACTTATCCTCTCGGACTCCTTACTTTTGGTCAGATTCTCAATTACCTTCTATTGTTGTGTGATAATTTCCTACAATTGGAACATTTAAGCTCTCTGTTGTTCCATATACTTGTTCATTTGAGCCCTTTGCATTTCCATTTGTTCCCTCTACTGATTTAGTTGTTCTTGCATTAACTGAATCATTCTTGTCATATTCTCATCATTCTGAGTAGCCCTTGCTGTTACTGGCTCTTTCTCCTTTCTTACTACACATCGAGGCACTTCGGTAGTTTGTAATCATTTCAACTCCATTACGAGTCGTCTTATTCCCTTTATCGAAACTTTTGCAATATCCTCTTGCATATTAGCACTTACTTTTTTTGAGGTCCCCACCATACTTGGTGAAAAAAGAGCTATGTCAATTCAATAAATCACAGGTTTGTAACCCAAGATTTTCACAACTTAGGCTTTGATACCAACTGTAACAACCCAGGTCTACTCACCTAGTTGTCAAAAACACAATTTCAAAATTTCAATTAAACCAAATGTCATACATTGATGTAAGCACACCCAACTTTGTATTAGTACTTAGGCATAGATGTTCACACTTCGAGATCTTATACCACTATAGATGGAATCCCAAGTGCTTGGGACCGACCAACTTCCCACTATAGATTGCCATACATGAGACCCATCTTCTCCTGACTTGAGTTTTGAGTACTCGACAAGGGGTTATCCCTCTAGGGCCCATAATACCTGGAATGGTGGATGCATATTTTTCCCATCTCTTAGCATGGAGGAAATTGTTCTATGACCATATCTCTGTCCTAAAGGTCCATTGACCTTATTTTTATTTTGATCAAGCTTTTAAGCCCATGCTAGAGTTAGCGTATTATGCCTAGTGCTTGATAATGGACCTTCAACTAAGGTTCTATCAGGGCCTACCAATTCTATGGCTTTGGGTCCAGGTATCTTAGATCATATTCCAGTTGACGGTAATGTTGCCCATACCATCTACCACTAGACCTTCCAACCCCAAGGACCAACTCTCTAGTCTTGAGTTTTGTTGGCTATTCCAAAACTAGGGTATAAATTATGAAAAAATCTCATGTACTATCTCATATGACAACCTGGAATGACATACCATACATCCATTCATTACTATCTATAGTATAATATTCTCTGACCTCTTTCAAATTTTGCTAGAGAACAATTATCCTCGAAATAATTTGCAAAGAGTGCATCCCAATATTGTCTTTTGTTCTCATAAGGTCCATAGATGTTGAAAACCACTCAAGATTTCCCTAGCTCCAACAAGAAAATATCAACTCCTAATCCAGAGGAAAATAAATAAATTGTTGAGCCGAAAAGCTCTCTTTTTGCCAGCCCAAAACCAGTCCTCCAAATCTGCCTTTTGAATCCAAAGAGAGAAAGTCCCACTCTTTTAAAAAGGAATGAAGTAGACCTTCACTTTTTGAGCCTATGCCCATAGTCTCTTGAAGCAACAAAATTTTAGGTTGATGTAACATAACTAACCTACAAAGG
>JAQPPZ010011682.1:0-47872 GCA_028583015.1 Wollemia nobilis | reverse complement strand
CCAACTAACATTCTCACTTGACCTTAGGTCTAGTCTTTTAAGCCATGGCCATGTAGCAAGTCTTTGTTCTTTGAAATTTATTGTAAACCAATGCTACATAGAATAGTTGGATCTTTCTATTGTCAATGACATTTTCACATGACTATTTTGAACCTTTCTTGCAACCAAATAATGGGTTTGTTACCATTCAAACTGACATCCAAGTCTCCATTGTGGTTGGATTTACATAATAATAGTTTATAATATCATCTTCCTCTTCCTCCTACAAATATCTAGACATTAGACCTATTTGACCTCTCTAAAAATTTGCTTCAATGATTCTATTCCTTATGATATTGCCACTTATCTTGGAAAGGTAGATTATTTATCTTTGTCTACAAATAATTTCACAAGGACCATTCTAGATGACTTGTGCACTACATACATGTATGTTATTTGACTTGTCAAAGAACATGTTAAACAATCGTATTCCCCAAATTTTGTGGAGAATAGTACAAATCCCATTATTTTGACTTTGGCTGAAAATTGTCTCAAAGGTGATATGCTGGAATTGAAAAGCCTTGCATATGTAAAGCCATTAAATATAAATGATAACCATTTGAAAATGGAAAATTTTTCATCCATTGAAAATTATATTTTTATAGAGGTTCTTGATTTAGAATAATTTGGAAGGCACCATCTTTGAATGAATTGAAAATTTATCATAGTTGAAGATTTTGATTTTGAAATTCAATAATCATTTTTATTGAAGTGATGCAAAGTACAATAGGTGGCACATATGGAGGCCACACTTCTTGGGGGATAGCAACAAGGGACCTCCCTCCTCATGATTTAAACTGAGGTCACCAAGATGAAATACCAACAATATATCATTGGGATATTTCGACAGGGACAAATCTAATAAATTTCAAGGTAATAATCCAGTGAAAACATTTGACCTTCCATATATTCAAGTTATAGGTATTTCTTACAACACGTTTTCAAGGACTATTCCAAAAAACCTTTCAAATTTATATGTAATGATAAATGCATCATAAAATAGTCAAATATAACTAGTTTATATAAAATACCACGATGCTAAAAGTAAATATCATACGATAGTTTTCAGGAAAGGTTGGGATATTCCATATGAGGCTATTTTATTAATCTTTAGAATGATGCATTTATCCAATAATAGTGTATCTTGTAATATTCCTCCACAAATGGGATCCCTTCAAGGTCTTATAGGTCTCAGTCTGTCAAGAAATCATCTTACAAATAAAATTTTAAAAATATTGGGAAACATGAGTCAACATAAATCTTTGGATCTTTCAATGAATAAATTGTAAGGAAATATCAAGTGGAATTTGAAAAACTAACTAAATAAGAATATTCAAAGATTTAGAGGATATGATAGGGAGCCACAATAGGGTTAAGTTTTGGATTAAGCTTCTTCATTGTAGTTGGATTGTTATCTTTCTGGACGATAAAAGTAGTATTTGACTTTTATGATTGTATTATTCATGCAATATTTAAAGGTAGACACAAATACTTAAGCCATATAGTGTTTGTTTTATTGATGTAAGTAGTTTTTTACTTTTTTGACTTTTATTCTAGTATTATTAATGTTATGTATCAATGTAATGTAAAAGGTAAAGGAAAAAAGTGGTAAAGTAATTTTTAACCTTCACCACATCATAGGCCATATCATAGGCTATATAAAACTGAAGAAACACATGCTTATATTGAGAGGGGGTTGAACAATATAAGCTAAAAATTTCCTCTTTTCTTCCCAAAGCAATAAATTGAAATAATATCAATGTAGTAATGAAACAATGCACAAATAACCACACACATAAGAGATATATTTTACATAGAAACACCATTTTAGGAGAAAACCACAATAAAATATTGCTTATATTTTTCTTCAATAAATTTCGTGGGCACCAACCCACATGAGACACCAATACCCTATACAAGTTCGTGGGCACCAACCCATAGGAGACACCAATCCCCTTCTTCAAGTTCGTAGGAACCAACCCACAGGAGACACCTATCCCTTTCTACAAGTTCGTGGGCACCAACCTACAGGAGAGACCAATCCCCTTTTGCAAGTTCGTGGGCACCAACCCACAAATATGAAAGCACCAACCTTGATAAAAAATAGAGAATAATATACTGGTGTTGGAAGCTTCAAATGGCCAAAATATCCTTCACATTCGTTAAGTATGTCGCTTCCACATGTCTCACATTTATTACAATGTAAATTAGTCTTAGTCTACCATTGGATAACTTACTTGCGTGTTGAATTGGAGACACTAATACCTTGCTTCCACTCTTTTATACTTCCACTTTATGAAGAACTTCTCAAGCTCTTCAAATTCTGAATTTTAACCTTCTATGCTTGTCTGGTCCTTGCCAAATAATACATGAATGATATCCAAAATTTGTTGCTATTAATTAATCTATAATGGTTTAGATTAATTAAATTAAATCCTTTAAAATAAACATCATTGCTCATTATTCCTCCTCATGAAATAACATTATGACCTATCCTTATACCTCCATTAATTCTTTAATCAATTTTAATTAAATAACTTTACCTTCACTAAAGTTGACTTACATTCCTCTTATCATTACACACATTCTCTCCAACACATTAATCATTAAAGGTAGCACAAAATTATTGAGCAAACCTTTAGCAGGCCGTCGAAGGGATTTGGACCTCTAACCTTCAACATCGTAGCACCCTAACACTGGCTTGCAACCGACTTGGCTAACCCAACGGTTGAGACTAAAGGTCCAAATAATGTATTTGTATCTTCATTTGCTACGAACACCTGTGTATACAGATCAAAATCTCCATGTAGAAGCCTTCATCACTAACTTCTTGGTCATTTCTTTTGAATGGCTTCTGCGTATTTTGTTCATTGTAGACGCTACACCTTCAACCTTCATTTATTAGTGGTTCTCCTTTAGTATTTCTTCTACGTGCAATAGCTTTAGAATATCTTTATGTACACTCTGACTATATTTTGTGCTCTAATGAACCTACATATCATTGGATACTACCTTGACCGCTGCTAATCATCATTAAAAGTGAACAATAATTGGTTCGCTTGTTCCCTTTACCAAAGTCCATTGCTTTTTCTTTAGAATATTACCTCCTCTCTAGCGCAAATACAAGAAGAAGACCTTAAAACACCAACTCCTTCCTTCGAGTTTGAATCCTGTAAAGTCACATAGTCCCTCTTCTACAGGAGGGTCAGATCCTCAGAAGTCACAACAAGAATTTCTAACCGCACTCCTGTACGAATCTCTTCACACTATCAAGGAAAAAATGCTACTAAAAAATGACTACCAATGTTGTCTTCTCCTCGGACAACAAATTCTCCTTTGTCAAGCCAAAAGTGCCTTTCAAAAATGACTATCGTTGTTATCTTCTCCTTTAATAGCAACTCCTCCTCCATTAAGCCTAAATTGTCTCAACTTGTCTTACAGCTTCCTGGTGGTGCTATGGATGCACTCCATGATATAATCGATGAAATTATTAGGTTTTTAGCACTTCTCCATGCTATTTCTACGACCAAATTTTCCACAAATTCAATGATGATCTCTTAGCATGCAATGTTTTTAGTCTCTCGACCGCCATGATCTGATCATTGCTCAACTTCAAAATCAACTATGCACTTGTCGATCTCATATATCTCACTCTGCAAAAACTCCCTACGTGCCACACCTAGGATGTATCGATGATTTCAATATTGAAAAACATAAAATTTTCATATATTTATATAAAATCGTTCAATTTTGTCTTTGGTACTAAAGTAGTCGGCCCATGTACGTATGCACTATAATGTTAATATTGAAGCTTTTGCTCTTTCACTTTTTTTTCTTTGGCACCTACGGTCGGCCCATTTATGAGTAATATGTCAAAGTATTGACTTTATAATATTTAGATTTAATGTTTAAATATTATAATATTTCAATACTTAACAGTTTAATATTTTATAATTCAAATTACCCTTGAAGATATTTGTCCCTTTCATATTTTTCCCAAGCTCTACTCAACATGCCTTTGACATCAATGAGAACTTCAATAATTCTAACAATCTCCCCCTTTGTCATTGATGACAACCCTACAAAGAAAACTATATTTTACTTCAACATGATCACAAGCTGCTCCCCCTTACTGAAATTCCAAATTGCTCCCTCTTACTGAAAATTCTCAACTGCTCCCCCTCATTGAAATTCTCCCCCTTTGACATCAATGGCAAAGGCTTCTCGGGACTAAAATATAAAACACTTGACAACACCCCCTTATTATTGCTCTTATTGAGACATTCAACGATGAGATGGGAGTGAAATTACTTCCAACTTACTGTGCTCCTTTTCTTGTTCTATTTTCTTTCTCCAAACTTTGGAGGGCATATCCTTTTGAACATTTTGACCATCCTCCTTCTTAATTGGCTTCGAAAGTTCAGGGAACACCGTTCTACACCATTTAGCTCTATGTTCAAAATTATTACAATTGTAACAAATGATGTTGTAGTCAATGAGAGGTGCAAATGAATTGAAATTCCTCTTGGTTATGCCAAAGTTATTTTTAGCATGGACCTTGCAATGTGCAACTTTATGACCAAATTGGTGATATGAAAAGCAATAACCATGGAAGAAATATTGAAACCTATTTGGTTGCCTTGGAGGATATGACCGTATGGTTCTTTCATAGTTATTTATGTGATAGACTTTGTTCCTTGATGATGTTTTTTTTCTTCCTTCTCGATGCTTCTACTTCTCAACACGTAAGCATAGGTCTTAGGATTTTTAATTATTTTCTTTGATGCCTCTATTCCTTTTGAGCTTGATTCCCCATTTTGTTTCTTTTGACCTTCTCCAAAACCAAGTTTAGTCGAAGATCTTTGTGCTTTGATAATATCATCCAAGATTTTTGTGCTTTTCTCTAATGTAATATTTTTTTGTAGCTTATCATTAAATTCTTTTGCTTCCTTCCTTAGAGTAATAATCTCATGTTCCAGTATTTCACATTCCAACTCTTTTGCCTTTAACTTCTCAGTCATAACTTCTTCAATTCACTTTACCTCTTCAACTTTAACTTTTAAGTTGATGAGACCTTGTGAAAGCTTTACCTGTCTTCTCATCCTCTTGTACTTGAGTCTTCAATATTGAGTTCTTCTTTCTAAGCCTTTTCAACTCGTCAAGATCAATAACAAGTTCCTCTTATATTTCAACTATGGCTTCCTATTTATTTTACAGATCTCTCTTTTTTTCTTGGTTTTCGTCAACAAGAGCATCTTCTTTCTCCTCAATAGCCAAAAATAGGATTTATTCTCTTTCACTATCGGAGAGGCTTTCATTTCTACTAGAAGAAATACTTGCTTCCTCAACATAAAGACTCTTCTTGTGCCTTTGAAAGATCTTCTCATGCTTGCTTTGACCATACTTGTTTTTATTTTCATGATCAAATTTTTTTCTTTCTTTTTATTGTATTCCTTTTTTTCTTCACTGCTACTAATTTTAGCTTGTGGGCAATTAGATGCATAGTGACCAATGTTACCATAATTAAAACATTTCACAGTATGCATACCTTTGTGTTTTCTTGGACCCTTCTTATTTATTTGCACAAAGTTAGCTTCTTCTCTTTTGCTTGATTATTAACTTGACTCGGGTTATTTATTCTTTGTCTTCTTTCAAGCTTTAAACACTGCCTCACATTTGAATGTTTGATCTTTTTCAGTCCTCATCTCATAGGCTATAAAAATTTCATGTAGCTCATTCATGCTTAAAGTGTTAAGATCCTTCACTTATTTAATTTTTGATACATTCACATCAAACCTCATGGGAAGTGACCTTAAGACTTTTTGAGCAATAGTAGAGTCCTCAATATTTTCTCCAAGTCCATGAATGGTGTTAACAATCTCATCAACATGGAGCATATATCTAGCAATATTTTCTTCATCCTTCATATTTAAGTCTTCAAACTCCCTCCTATGGGTTTGAAGTTTTGCCATTTTAACCTTGTCATTTATTTTATATGTGCTTTGTAACTTATTCCATATTTATTTTGCAGAGGTGCATTGCATGACTTTTACAAAACTTGATTCACATAATCCACTTAATATTGCATTCATTACCTTGGAATTATGTCCAAATGGTTTCTTGCCATTTTCATCTATGGGAGGGGTTGTAGGTGGTGTGAATCCATCCACAAAAAATTGCCAAATGTTGTAGCCATGTGCCATAAAATAGGTTCACATCCTTACACTCCAGAAGACATAATTACTCCCATCAAACAATGGAGCCCTATTTGATAAAAAACCTTCTTGGTAAGCCATGTGTGTTCTTGTAAGATCTTCCTTCAAGCAGTTAGGCTTTCATGAAAGAACTGACTCTAATACCAATTGAAGAAAGACATGCTTATACTGAGAAGGAGGGTAATTAATATAAGCTAATTTTTTTTCTTCCCAAAGCAATAACTTGAAATAATATCAGTGAAGTAATAAAATATTGCATAAATAATCACACACATAAGAGATAAATATTTTATGTGGAAACACCCTCTCGGGAGAAAACCACGACAAAATATTGCTTATATTTTTTTCAATAAATTTTGTGGGGACCAACCCACATGAGACACCAATCCCATATACAAGTTCATGGGAACCAACCTATAGGAGACACCAATCCCATATACAAGTTCATGGGCACCAATCCATAGGTGAAATCAATCCCCTATACAAGTTCGTCGACACCAATCCACAGGAGACACCAATCCCCTATACAAGTTCGTGGGCACCAACCCACAAGAGACACCAATACCCTTCTAAAATTTTGTGGGCATCAACTCATAGGAGACACCAATCCCCTTCTACAATTTCATGGACACAAACTCACTGGAGGCATCAATACCCTTCTGCAAGTTCATGGGTACCAACCCATAGGAGACACCAATCCCCTTTTGCAAGTTCGTGGGCACCAACCCACAGGAGACACCAATCCCCTTCTGCAAGTTCATGGGCACCAACCCACATGAGACACCAATCCCCTTCTGTAAGTTCATGGGCACCAACCCATAGGAGACACCAATCCCCTTCTGCAAATTCATGGGCACCAACCCACAAATTCGAAAGCACCAAACTTGATTAAAAAATAGAGAATAATATACTGGTGTTGGAAGCTTCAAATGGCCAAAATGTCCTTCACATTTATTAATTTTATCGCTTCCACATGTCTCACATTTATTACAATATAAAGTATTCTTAGTATAGCATTGGATAAATTACTTGTGCATTGAATTGGAGATGCTAATACCTTGCTTCCACTCTTTATACTTCCACTTTATGAAGCACTTCTCAAGTTCTTCAAATTCTATATTTCAACCTTCGATGCTTACTAGGCCCTTCCTAAATAATAAATGAATGATATCCAAGCTTTGTTACTATTAATTAATCTATAATGGTTTAGATTAATTAAATCAAATCCTTTAAAATAAAGATCAATGCTCCTTATTCCTCCTCATGAAATAACATTATGACTTCTCCTTATACCTCCCTTAATTATTTAATTAATTTTAATTAAAGAAATTTACCTTCACTAAAGTTGACTCACATACCTCTTATCATTGCATGCATTCTCTCCAACACATTAATCATTAAAGGTAGCACAAAATTTTTGAGCAAAACTTTAGTAGGCCATCAAAGGGATTTGAACCTCTAATCTTCAACACCGTAGCACCCTAACGCTGGCTTGCAACCAACTGGGCTAACCTAGTGGTTGAGACCAAAGGTCCAAATAATGTATATGTACCTTCCTTTGCTAGGAATACCTATGTATGCAGATCATACTCTCCATGTAGAAGACTTTGTCACTAACTGTCTAGTCGTTCCTTTTTAATAGCTTTTTCATATTTTGTTCACCACATACGCTACACCCTTAGCCTTCATTTATTAGTAGTGCTCCTTCAGTGTTTCTTCTACATGCAATAGCTTCAAAACATCTTTACATGCATTGTGACTATCTTCTGCACTTCAATAAACCTGTGTCGCTGGAAACTACCTTGAGTTCTCCACTTTATTTGAGCACTGCTAATCATCACCGAAAGTGAACAACAATTGGTTTACTTGTTTCCATTACCAAAGTCCACTACTTCTGCTTTAGAATATTACCTCCTTTCTGGTACAAATACAAGAAGAAGACCTTAAACACCAACTCCTTCCTCTGAGTTCGAATCCTGTAAAGTCATAAATTTCCTCTTCTGTAGGAGGATTATATCCCTAGAAGTCGCAACAAGAATTCCTAAGCACTCTCTTGTATGAATCTCTTCAAGTCATAAAGGTGAAAACACCACTCAAAAATGACTACCGATGTTGTCTTATCCTTAGATAGCAGCTCCTCCTTCATCAATCCAAAAGTGTATTTCAAAAATGACTACCATTTTTGTCTTCTCCTTGGACATTAACTCCTCCTTTGCCAAGCTAAAAGTGCCTCAACTTATTTTATGCCTTCCTGGTGGTGTTGTGGATGCACTCTGTGATATGCTCGATGAAATTGTCACAGTTTTAGTGCTTTTCCATGCTATTTCTACTGTCGAAATTTTCACAATTTCAACGATGATCTCTTAGCGCACAATATTTTTATTCTATCGACCGCCACAATTTGACTGTCTCCCACTACTGAAATCCAACTGTGCACTTGTCGCTCTCATATATCTCACTGCCACAAAAAATCCCTTCGTGCCACGCCTAGGATGTATTGATGATTTCAACATTGAAAAATATAAACTTTTCATATATTTATATCAAACCTTTCAATTTTGTCTTTGGTGCTAAAGTAGTCAGTCCATGTACGTATGCACTATAATGTTAATATTGAAGCTTTTGCTCTTTCACATTTTTTTGCTTTGGTGCCCAAGGTCGACCCATTCATGAGCAATATTTCAAAGTATTGACTTTATAATATTTAAATTTAATATTTAAATATTATAATATTTCAATACTTAGCTTTATAATATTTTATAATTCAAATTACCCTTGAAGATATTTTTTCCTTTCATATTTTTCCCAAGCTCTACTCAACATGCCTTTGACATCAATGACAACTTCAATAATTCTAACAAAAACAAACCTTATTTTACTTAATATATGATTTTCCAACTATATTCTAGCTATGGTGTATAAACTTATTTTCATAGGATTCAAATCTTGAACCCATATTTAAAGTTTCAAAGTCTCTACACATAAAGCTAAAATATAAATCTTGCTTCATTGAAGCATTTAAACTTTTTTTTTAATATGTACACATAAAGCCATATATTTGTATAGAGTTATCCAATTTAGACGATTCTTGTACCATTTTATGTGAAATTTGAAGAGCTTTGAAATGAATGGTCATATGAAATAATCCAAGTACTATTGAAGGATATATAATCATATGAAGACAACCATCTAGAATAAGAGCAACATTAGGGCAAATTTTTTCAAAAAATATCTCATATTTTAGGAGCCATATATTTATGAATATTTGTTTGATTTAGATGATTCTTGGACCAATTAGTGTAGGATTTGAAGAGATTTAAAATGAGTGTTTATATGAAGAACTATGTGTAGTATTGAGGGAGATACAAGCATGTGAAATCAACCATCCAAAACAAGGGTAGTGATAATTTTTCAAGTCATGTAAAATGATATTATAGATATATGTTAGCCAGGGTTTGGATGATGGGAGGATCAATGGAGGGCTAGAGAATTAGAAAGGTGGAATATCCTATGTGGTCATATAATAATTCAGTTAAGTTTCATTTATCCCTTCATTAGCTTAAAAGTTATATATGTAGATTATTGTAGGTTCATTTTCAAATAATATAAATGCTATAAGATATATTAGTAAATTTTAGTAGCTATCAAGTTATAGTTTTCTTACCATGGACCAATTTATAAATAAATTCTTAGATATATCCCTAGTAGTAGAGGTTAAAGAGGACCTCAAAGACTAGTGATCATTGTTGATTAAAAATAGGGCAATCATTAGTAAATTTAATGGATATTGGCTAGGGGCTTCAAATTTGAGAAAATTAATTTATAGGAGATGGAAGTCTCTAGGAGTGATTCTATCCTTGCTTCCTAAATGTTTCTTCCTAGCTATTTTTTGTTTCAAGGAGGAAAGAGATAGAATCTTGAAAAGGGATCCTTGGTTTATTGGAAGAGCATGACTCTTCCTTACCCCTTTGTATGAAGGATTTGCACCTAAAAATGTAAATCTATCCTTAGTACCAATATGCATCAAGATGTATGGGTTACCCATTGAATTATGAGAAATAGACACCTTCAAGGTAAATAGGTAACACTCTAGAAAAATTCCTTGAGATTTCAAAAACTACAAAATATGGAGTCTTGGCTATTTATGCTCATATATTGGTCATTATTGATATTAGTAAACCTTTACTAGAATCAATCATTCTTAAGTATGGGGGTAAGTTGTGGATCTAAACCATGAATTATGAAAACATATCTTTTAGACGTAGAAAATGTCATGAGAATGGGGCATATTGAGAGATCATGCCCTAAGAAGATTCTAGAAAAAATATATGTAGAAAACTATAAGAGAAACTTACAATTATATATGGATGAGGATGGTTTTAAACTTCCAAAAATAGGTCCAAACAAATGAAAGTAAATAAATACTCGAAAACAATAAGGATATTGAAAGAAATAATAATTCTTTTGAGGATTTAGCCTATGAAGAAAAATTAGATCAAAGCTTAAAGAACATGGTACAATAGGATTAGAATATTAACAAGGAACCATATAATCAATATAATTCTAATTTAGAGATAAAAATTATTGTTTTTTTTTTTTAATTTGCATGGTGGAATCGGTAGCCGGTATAAATTCGGGTAGGCTATACAACTTTTATGGCTGCCACATTATTCTGGGTTGTTTGCTCCGAAAGCCACCACATAGATCTTTGTGCAGTCCACCCCTATAACCACCATACCAAAATCATTTTAAATATTTTACACCACTGAAATAACTAGGAAAGGGACAAGTGTTCAATCCAACGAGGTTTGATATTTGAACCTTGGACCTCCGCCCCCTTACGGGGTTTGGTCAAACCAATTGGTCTACACCTCGGACCTCGAATGAACATTATTGTTGAACCTAAAGAATGTGCCTCATTAGATTTTGAATAATCCCTTGAAGTACCATACACCATTTAAAAGAAGGAAAGTGGTAGATGAAACATCATGTTAGATGTTAATAGCTATACCATTAACAAGAAAATACTAAAAAATGAGTAAGATAAGTCAAAAGCTTCCTTAGCAGAGCCAAGAGAGGATGAATATAATGAAAAGGAAAGTTGTGAAAGAATATTGAGGAATAGAATAATAAGATGTACTCCTAATACTAGCAATGCAAAAAGAGGAAAACCTTTGAATTATCAAGTGAGAGCCAAGGAAGCAAGAGCAAACATAGAGAAAGGAACACAATCTAAGTTGGTTGAACATCTCTTTACCAAACAAAAAAATAATATTGGTAATTCATAGGTGAGGCCAACAACCCCTAATGAGACATGATTACCATTTCATGGAATATAAGGGGTGCTAATGCCCCCTCAATGTAGAGGTGTATCAGGGACTTCTATTTAAGTAGTAAGCTTGATATTATTTCTATATAGGAAACTAAAATTACAAAGGAGGATGTTTCCAAAACAATAAAAGATGTATGAACAAGATGTGAATGGGATGTTATGGATTTAGAAGTGAAAGGTAGAATTCTAACATGTTAGAATCCAATTAGAATCTCTTGTTAAATCATTCTTAACACTAAGCATTAAGATAGCCTCATTAGTCACATGCTACTTTGCAGATATTTTTTTCATCCTTATCAATGTCTATGGAACTACAACTTTGTCAAGTAGATTGAAGCCTTTATAAGAATTAAAGACCAAGAAATATAATTTGTAATTATAGGATATTTTAATGCCATAACCAAGTTGGATGAAAATTTTGAGAATTTTTTGGAAAATAATCCAAAGTATAAGAAGTTTCACAACTTTTATTTAAAATAATAGTCCTTACGAGGCTAATTTTGAACAATATAACTATACATGGACCAATAATAGGATAAGCTAGAACTTGATAGCAAAAAAATAAATAGATGCATTCTCCCAAATGAAGGGACTTGTGATAAAATTAATACCTTCACAAGGATTGGTTCAAATCATTGACCAATAAGAGTCAAAATGATGGTAAGTGAATTAAAAAAATCATATTTTAAAAATGACTAGATGTGGAAAGATCATCCTTAATTTATTGATATGATAACACAAACATGGAATTCTTCAAGAAGTGATGGGTTGTATACAGTTCCACAACAATTTAAATCAATGATATCTAGATTAAAAAAATGGAACAATAATACTTTTAGATATTATTTTGAGAAGAAAGAAGAACTAAAAGAGAAACTTTCAAATTTTGAAAAATATGAGCACAATATTCCAAGATCAGAGGAAAGCGAGTTGCTTAGTTAATATCATAATATTTTGAGTAAGGAAGAGAAATTTTGGGGATTAAATTGAGATAAACTTGGTAAAAGAAGAAGATAAAAATATAAAATTTGTTCATAGGATGACAATAATATAGAGATAAAAATCCAAAATTAGTAGAATTAAATCAATATAAAGAGTTTTTATTAAATACCAAAACAAAATAAAAGAAAGAGGTAAGGATTTTTTACCAAAATATTCTAGGATCAAAGAAGATTTAAGTTCTTAATGATAAACTAGTACAAGAAGCACCTTCAACTATAATAGATAAATACAATAGAAAATTATGGAGCCTATTACTATGAAAGAATTTTATTCATCTCTTTTATATTTTGATAAGGATGAATCCCTAGGTCTAGATGGGATCTCAATAATATTCTATTAGCATAACTAGGCAATAGTGAAGGATTGTTTATTAGTGGTAGTGGAACAATATAGGGTTAAACAATAAATATTTTGTAAAATAAATGCAACATGTCTTACCTTGATTCCAAAAAATAAAGATGCATGATTCATTTAGGCCCATAATATTATATAATATGGCATATACGATAATCTCCAAAGATGGTGAATCAATTAAACCTTGTATTAGATAAAATTATTTTAAAATAGCAAGGAGGATTTGTGAAAAGGAGATAGATTCTAGATAGGATCATAATAGCTCATGAAGTAACACATTTAACAACTTCTATGTAAGAGAGAGCAGTGATATTAAAACTTGTTATCAATAAAGCCTATGATAGAGTTAAATGGGATTTTTGTTTTGTAGTATTTGAAAAGTTTTGATTTGGAAAGAAATGGGTTAGATATATTAAATATTATATAGAGAGATCCTCTCTCACCATATTTTTTCATTATTATGGTAGAGGTATTGAGAAAGAACTTGAATAAGGCATACAAATAAGGGTTGATAAGTAGACTTAAGGATAATAACAATATGAACAACAACACCCATCAATAGTTTGTATATGATACAACCCTTTTTGGGTGGGCAGGGATAAATGAGGCTAGAGATTTAAATAACTTATTAAAATATGAAAGAGCATCAAGTAAGGAAGTTATCAAGACAAAATCCAAAATTTACTTCCTAAACACTCCAACTAGAATCAAGGTAGGGATATGCAAAATGCTTCAAATGGAGGAGGTAAATTTGAGAGCAACATATCTATGAATGTCCTTATTTGAGGGAAGAATGAGGATAGAATTGTGGAATCTAGTTATAAGTTTAGAATAAACTATCTACTTGGAAAGGTATATGGTTATTATTAGTAGGAAGAGTGCAACTATTTAAATTAGTATTACAAGCCATACTAACATATTATATTCCCTTGTATATTATACCAAAATTAGTAGAAACAATTTTAATCTATATTATACGATTATTTTTATGGTAGGGATTACATGATAAAAGGATTATTTTTTGGTGAAATGAAGTAGGGTGTGAGATTATAAAACTAAGGGAGATATCAGTCTAAGAGTACTTATAGATGCAAACTTAGGTCTAAAGGGAAAAGTAGTTTGGATACTATGCAAAGAGAGTCAAATACAAGGGGCAAGAATTCTTTCTAGTATGTTGAGCCAATGACTCAAGTTTAGTAGTTATTGCATTCTCTCCACCTAATGGTTTTGCACTATGGAATAATTTAAAAAAAATAACTGATCTAGTGATTAAAGGTCTAATATGAGTGGTGGAAATTAGAGATTTTTTTTTAAATTTGGATGAATACTTGGTGTGATAAAAAACCACTCAATATGGATCTAATTTTGAAATCGTAGATGAGGTTACTTCAAGAAAAATATGATGATATGGTTTCAAAAATTATGTACAAGGATAAATAATGAAGATACAAATAGAAATAATATTTTGTTTACAAGGATACTAGACATTGTTGCTAGGAGGCACTTGAGCAAAAATATAACAACAATTATTATTCGAAGGTGAGTTGAGGATAATCTAATTTGGGAGTTGAATAGCTCAAGAGAATATACAATAAGAAGTGGATATAATTTAAAGAACCAAAAAAATAGGAATACCATAATAATATGGAGAGATATTTGAGATAGCCCAAGCATTATAAAAGTTAAAAGTTTTGCATGACTAGTAGGTCATAGAATATTTTATCCTAGGATAAGCTAATAAAAAGGGATTTCCATGGTTCCTCATAACATGTTCAATGTAAAAAGAAAGAGGATAGGATAGACCATCTCCTGGGACATTGCCTAATAGTCTGGGAACTATGACAATGGATTCTTACTATGTTTAGTAAATGTATGGTAATGAATGATAGAATTGAAGAATTATTAAAACAATAGCAAAGCACTTTTAAAAGTGAGGCATTACAAACAAAATGGGATATATTGAAAGATACAATACTTTGTACTATATGGCTAGAAAGGAATAGAAGAATATTTAAAGGAAAGGAAAGCAATTTAGAGGTAATGAAATGGAAGATTTGTTTAGCCATAGAGGAGTCTAAACAAACCCTGTCACCTCACCCAATTGCTAGTCTTGAAGTAGAGAGACTTCATAGATGTAGTCAAGTCATTAAATGGAATTATGATGTTGGGTATAGGAGAAACAAAAATAAGGCAAAGAGTATAAAGTAGAAATCATTGGAAATGGAGTTGGTCAAGTTGAATTTTGATGGAGCATATAAAGGAAATTCAGGACCATCAAGAGGAGGAATAATTAGAAATAATAAGGGTGATATTTTATCACATTATGCATTTAATAATGGTTTTAAGAAAAATAATGAAGTTGAATCTTGGGAAATTTTGGAAGGATTAAAATATAGACATATGAAATGGAATAGAGTATGGATGAAATGTGAATCACTAATAATAAATGCAATTATGAAAATATAATACCTTTCTATTGAGTTTGAAGAAACTATGTTTACACACACGTTAATGTAAGGGAACAAATATGTAGATAGGCTAGCTAATAGAGGGGTTTTAATAGAGGATCGTGAAGTTAAATTCTCTTTTCCATGATTAGAGAAAGTAGTAAGTTTATCTAAAGCTAATAAAAATGTTGACTGCCTAAATAAAATAATGATTAAGATCTAATTTAATATTTTCCATTGGTTATATTTTATGTATTTCATGAAATTAATGTATTTTTATATAGACTGTTTATTATAATTCTTGTGGCCACACTTATGCTTTAGGAAGAAAACTAGTAATCTAAATGTGGTAAAGCGAACTATGATACCACAAAGTTTAGGAAATATTACTCTACTAAGATTCAATGTGTAGACAATAGAGGTAGACTTTTGGTTTTATGAAGGCTGTTGCAAGAAAATATCAGGAAGAAGGATGATGAATTTTGGAATATTTGTGTTTACAAAGAAAACTGAAGATCCATAAAATAAAAATCAAGAATTCAAACTTTTTATGAAAAAATGTAGTTATTAAGCTATAGCAACTCAGTTGAGATGAGAATTGAATCTGTTTGTAAAACTCTGAAGCTCTAAATGAGAGAGTTGTGAATTAAATCCATTGTTAAAATTTACAATACAAGTAAAGACTAGCTTGTTAAAGTCTATATTATTTGACCTTTCAATTTTTTATAATAGAATGTTCAAAAGGTTGGGTAAGTTTAAAAAATATATTGTTTAATAGAAGATAACATTTTTGGGTTTGACATAATATTGTAAAAATTTATTGCAAAAGCGAAAGAGACCCTTTGTTTTTATGGAATAAATTTCAATGCATATAAAATAAGAAATAAAAGCTTTTAAGTCCAAGACATGTCAATATTTATAGATCTAATATTCTTATATCACTTTCAATATTGTTAGTAAGTATAACACCAAAAAAAGCTAATATTCAAAGAGACTTTCTTTGGCAAAGATGCAAGGATAATTTTTGGTTTTCTCTTTGTAAGTGGGATAGGGTTTGAAAAAGAAATATTATTGGAGAAGCATGCATACAAAATTATAAACTTATGGGTTTGGTTGTAGGTAAAACATGGCTAGATATTATTCAAAGACCAAGTAAATAATTGGGCAAAAATATTACTTTAAAATATATAGGTTTTTTTGATGCAATAAAATTGTTTAGGAAAATATCCCTGTCTAAAGGATTTTCAATATGGAACTTCATCTTATATAGTTTACAACTAATCAACAAACATAGTAGCATAACTGATAGTTTGCAATTGATCTAGAAAACATTATATGGTTAATCAATAACAAGAATTATGTAAATTTTTGGTATGATGTTTGGTTTAAGCCTTAACATCTTATATTTGATTCAAAATAGAAACCGTTGGCCCAAGCATGCCTAATATTTTAAGGTCCAAAGGTAAAATATTATATTAATATGAGTAACTATTCTAGATCATGAATTTTTATTAATAATTTGGTCAAAGAAGAGGAACTCAAAAAAATTGTAGATGAGCTTGAAAAGATTATTCAAGAGTTTTATTTATATATTTTACATGAAAATATAAGTTGGTTTATAATCTATCAAAATATGGTTGATACTTTGTCAAGTTGGGATAGAATATCTAGAGCAATCAAAATTTTCTACTCTAAAAGATTTACCTTGGAAGAATATTTTGTCATTAGAAGCTTTCTGTAACACCTCAACACTCCTTTGATTATAAAATAAAATTAATATTATTATAGGATAGAGTCTAAAAGAAGAGGATAACATGGTTTAGATGTGCCTTATGTGAAACGGATTTAGAAATATTAGATCATATGCTTCATCATTATCCCTTGTTCACACCACTTGGGATTAGATTTTAAGAAATATGAGAATATATTGAGTAGCCCCATCCATAGTTTTATAACTTGCATCTCTGAAAAAACTAGATAACCTACTTTTGGATAGAAATTAGCAACTCGAGAAAACTTAGAAAAAACTAGGCAAAAAAAACCGAAGAAATTATTTCAATAAACAAAAAAAATAACGATTGGAGAGATGATTTTGTATTAGATATTCATCACAACGATTATAAATACAATTTATCAAAAAATAATTAATCCCAAATGGTAAAAAAAACATAAAAATGAAACGTTTTGAAATATAACACAATTTTAAAATTGTTATTTATTTTTTGCTTCTTTCCCTTTCACTTGATGGTTGTCTTGGCTTTGAACTAGTGGGTGAATTGGAGGTAAATCAAGAGAAATATAATAATGGTATATCTCCTCCAATCCTCTTAAATATTTTTCTTTCACCTCAAGTTTCTCAAAGTCCTCTATAGTAAACACAAGATCCACATAACTCTTAGCAATCCAATTAGATAGTGGATTTAGCTCATATAGTTGAATTGCCTTGTAGGAGTCACTACATAAATACAAGGCCATTGGAGTGCTCTTGGATCAACCTATTATGCTTCTTAGTGTGTATGGACTCAAATAGAGACCAATTTCACTCACATCCAAAAGCACTACAAGGATGACTCAAGATGCAAACAACCATATTATAAAGGATAGGTGTTTTGGATCCATAGTCCTCCTACCATAAATATACAAAAAATATAAATTTAAAAATATTAATTTATAATGCTAACTACAATAATATTAATGATATAGAATATTTATAAAAATGTTTAGAAGTTTAAATGCATTACTTGGTTGGAAGCTTGACCTTGCTTCTCTAGCAAAGGTATGTGTAAACAAACTTTCTTTTGTAGCCTTATACAATTGCAACTTAACAAGGATAAGGTTATGTTTGTATCTTTTAGCACATAGGTTTATTACATTATTTATTTACATCTTGGCTATGCGCTAAGAGGCTATGCAGTTGGGTAGTTCCTTCAACTAACTCGATAGTTGATTCCCTACCTTCAATGTCTTTTTAAATCAACCATATCAATGCAAATATGTTGTTTGTATCTTTTACATGGTACCAGAGCCATTTTGATCCGAGGGCGAAAGACAATTCATAGCATGTTTTCCAAGGCAACTTCCAAGGTAGCATTTCCAAGGAAGTGGCTTGAAGAAGTATTTCCAAGACGGTGACTTCTTCAATGTTCATAGAACATGTAATGTTTCTAAAACACACTTCTTGAGGATGGTGGATTTTGATCGAGGACAAGAGTGGAGTTTTTGAAGCATGCTTCCCAAGGATGGTGGATTCCAACACATGGAATAACACTGACACGATGCTGATAGGGCACAAATATTGAGGAGTGGAACCCCTGATATGCACACAAACCAAGGCAAACATGTGGTAGTGGTTGACTAGAAGACACATGGTAGTGGCAGATGGGATGATGTGGCAGAAGAACATGTGACAGATGATTGGTCTGTGCTGATGTGGTGGCTAATTGGATTGTGCTGACATGGAAAAATGATTGTAGACAACATACGTGGTAGTTGTCCAACAAGGAGTGACATGGTAGAAGTTGGCATGATGTGGAGGAAGTTGATGTGATGTGGCATTTGAATCTTGTGTGGATATGTGTGCATAGCTTTCTCCTCTAGGTAAAAAATAGTTCTCGTCAGAGTGAATTGATCGAAGGTAAGCAAAGCACGTAGAGTTATTTCCTACTTTTAAAGCCTCAGAACATTACTGCACAGGCAAAGTGGGATTAAAAGTCTTGAGACTTTTTTTTCTACTTTGTGGTGGAGACGTCAACAACAGGGACATCTTGTCCCTTTCTTCTAAAATTCATGGTTAGGCGAGTTGGTGGATGCCCCGCAACAAAGGCACAAACTTGCGCTAGGTCGTGGGATCAAGTCTCATGCGCAACACACCCCAAATAATTTTTCATAAAATAAGGTGGATGAGGTATTTTCTTTCTCCAAGTTATAATTTATTTGAAAATATATTTTATTTTGGAGGGATAAAGTGTTGGACATTTTGAGTCAAGTTGTCATTGATGTCAAGGAACGAAGTCATCATTGATGTCAAGGAATATGTCAAGGAACAATGCAAAGGTTAATGGCAAAAGAGCTTCATAATATTTTTAATATTATGTGGAAACATATGAAGGTGGGTTTTTATTAAAACCATGGATGAGCAAAATAAAAGGTTTTTCATAAAAACCCAAGGAAGCTTTTTGAAAAGCTAAAGGAGGTTTTAATATTTATTTTATAAAATATTTAAATTCAATTTGAATTTAAATTTTATAAATAAATATTACTTACACAAGGTGGTATATTCAGAGAAGGCTTTAAGCCTTAATAAGACCCAAAGGAATTAAATATTAATTTATAAGATTTAAATTCTAAAGAATTTAAATAAGTTATAAATTAATTATTTAAACGAAATGCGTCGACGTCTAAGGTTAAAGTGAAAAATTGAAATGCATCGACATCCAAGGAAAGGGGAGGCATTGTATATTAATACATGCCTTAATGGTAGTTTCAAAGGTGTTCGAAAAAGATACTAATTGTGCAATTCGTAATCGAAGGCTGCAGAAGGGAAGAAGATGAAATTGGTTTTAGCACCAATGAGGAGGTTGAAGTTTCCATAGGAGGAGAACCCCCATCCAACTAGGTGGCATGGCCTAGCGGCACTTGGCTGGGAGTTAAGACGCTTGGGCAGTGTGAGACCCACATTCGAATCATGATGGAATCATTTTGGCATGGGAAGCATGCAATTTATTTTTACTTGGTGCCAACAAGGGTTAAGGAGCACGTAGTGCTCATTTGGAGTTAAACGAGCGCCTAGCACTCATGGCAGCCGAGGCCATGGCTAGGGCACATGAGGAGGTGGCAAACGAAGGTTCAAGTCTCACCCAAGGTGGAGGTAAATGTTTTAATTTTAATTTTTACTAAGCCTAAGTTTTAAATATAGTTTAAAGGAGTTATAAGGGGTTAAAGTTAAAGGGGCTTAATTTAAATTTTAAATTGTTGATTAAAAGGAGAGATAAGGGGTAAACTTTATTTTTATATAAAGTTATTTTTACATGGTTGATTTATCAAAAGGGTAAATTGAATATTGAGTATTTTGAGAGAACATTTTTGTTGAAGGTGATATTGTTGTTATTATAGGGAGATCATAAGGTGTATTTGGTCAATCATTTTTGTATATGAATGCTTTCCTTAAAATGGAGTGATAAGGTGTATATGTGGTTTGATATTTGCATTGTATCTTTGTGAGAGTTTTTCTAACTTCTTGAGCTTGGAAAAGAAGTGTTTGTGGTTGTGGTAGATATTTGAGGTTCCTTCATCATCAAAAAGGTATGAGCACATTCTTCCATATTTGAGTTGATTGGTTGGTTTTCTGGAAAATAAGTTTGGAGTGAAAAGGATTTGATTAGGGCTTCCTTATTGAGTGTGTTGAGTTAATGCTTCAAGGTTTTCTGGAATAAGGAGTTGTTGTTAAAACCTTGTGTTATAAGCATTGTTGTTGAAGCCACTAAGT
Organism: Wollemia nobilis; assembly: GCA_028583015.1. NCBI lineage: Eukaryota > Viridiplantae > Streptophyta > Pinopsida > Araucariales > Araucariaceae > Wollemia > Wollemia nobilis. The sequence goes on along the minus strand of JAQPPZ010011682.1, from coordinate 26,998 downwards.
GTGTGAAGAACTTGAACTAGGATTTGAAAATAACATGAGTATCATTGTTATGTGAGAGTTGTTTTATAAGCATTGTGGTTGAAGCCATTGGTTGTGTGAAGAACTTGAACTAGGGTTTGAAAAGAACATGAGTATCATTGTTATGTGAGAGTTGTTTTATAAGCATTGTTGTTGAAGTGAGTTGTTGAGCAAAGAACTTGAACTAGGGTTTGAAAAGAACATGAGTATCATTGTTATGTGAGATTTGTTGTTGAATTGTTGGAAACATTTTGAGTGAGTGATCATATGCTTGGACTAGGGTTTGTGAGTAAGGATTATTTCATTGAGTGATTGGTTGAGTAGAGTTGGTTGAGCCTAGTCAAGTGGATGTGTGAAGTGATTTTTCAAGTTCCATAAAACAAACTATTCTATATTTTGAATTGAATTGAGAAAGTGATTGAGTTGAAGCATATTGAGTCTCTAACAATTCTCTGTATGTTTCTAAAAGAGTGATTGAAAGTGATTGAGCATTGTAATGAGTATAGAGCATATTGAGTCTCTAACAATTCTCTTTATGTTTCTATGAGATTGGACAAGTTCTAGTGTGGACTTGTTGAGCAGATTTGAGGTAAGTCTTTGAGAAGACTTGTGGATAGATTTGGGTAAGCTTTTGTGGAAGCTTACAATACAAATTATTGAGCAGATTTGGATAAGTTCTTGAGAGGACTTATTGAGTAGATTGGACAAGTTCTAGAGAGGACTTGTGGATAGATTAGTGTGAGCTTTTGTGGAAGCTTACAAGGTAGATTTGAGATAAGTCTTTGAGAAGACTTGAGAGCAGAGTTGATTGATTGATTTGTTCAAACCTTGAGTTAAGGTTTGGGGCAAATCTAGTAGAGTTGAGTCAAGCCTTGAGTTAAGGCTTGAGGATAGAGATCGAGGACAGATTTGTGCTAGACCGAAGGACTGTGTTTAGTATAGATTTGAGGATAGAGTTTGGTGCAGATTTGAGGATAGGTTTGTGCTAGACCAAAGATAGATATTGAGGATAGATTTGTGCTAGACCGATGGACTGTGTTTAGTATAGAGTTGAGAGCAAGATTTGGAGGTGATAGAGCAGAGGATAGTAGTCTCCAGTGGATAGAGATCCATTAGCCAAGGTAGTGAGGACAGGTCTTCTGAGTGAGGATAAGAGTCTTCAGTGGAGAGAGATCCACAAGCCAATGCAGTGGAGGTAGTAGTCTTCTAGAGGATCACCAGCCAAAGCAGAGGAGAAGGAGTTCTCCTATGGATAGAGATCCATGAACTTGATTTAGGGGATTGGTATCTCCTTTGGATAGAGGTCCATAAACATTGTAATAGGGAAAGGATTCCCAAGAGATTGATTGAGAAAATTTTAGTGAAATATTTTCTCCATGGACGTAACCCACATTAGGTGAACCACGTAAATTATGGTGTCTCTATTGTGTGTGGTGATTTGTGCATTGCTTTTATTACTGCTATTTATATTGCTATCTATACATTGCATAATATTGATTAGGAAAGAAAAGTAAAAAGTGGTCTTATACTGTTCACCCCCTCTCAGTATAATCTTGTGTTCTTCAATTGGTATCAGAGTGGGTTCCTTCGGAAGAGTTTAATAGCTTGAAGGAAAAGCTAACAAGAACACAATGGATTCTAAGAATGTGTCCTTAGATAATTTAGCACCAGTATTTGATGGAAGTGACTATATATATTGGAGTATGAGAATGAAGATTTACCTGATGGCACTTGGCAATGAAATTTGGGAAGTAGTTGAAATTGGATACGATCCCTTAGTTAATCCACCTATAGATAAGGAAGGTAAGATCCTACAACATTACAATTCAAAAGCAATGAATGCACTTTTGAGAGGTTTGCATAGAATAGAGTCCATAAAAGTTATGCATTGTCAAACTGCAAAAGAAATGTGGGATAAACTACAAAATATATATGAAGGAGATAAAGGTGTCAAGAAAGCAAAGATACAAAATCTCAAAGGATAATTTGAAGCATTAAGAATGAAGGATGAGGAAAAAATTAGTACTTATCTACTTTGAATTGATGAAGTTGTTAATGATATGCAAGGACTTGGAATGAAGGTTGATGAATCGGATGTTTGTGATAAGGTCTTAAGAACTCTTCCAAAAAGATTTAGTGAAAATATTTCTGCTATAGAAGAGTCAAAGGATGGTGATTCTTTGACAAGATATATGTTGCTTGGTATTCTTACAACATTTGAGATGAGAACAAAAGAGGAACCTAATCCCCAGAAAGAAGCATCATTCAAAGCAATTAAGAAGACAAAGGGTAAGAAGTCAAAATCAAGCAATGAGTCATCCAGTGATGAAGAAGCTAATTATGGTAGAAGGGATAAGGATTCTAGAAGATCTAGAGATATAAAATATGTTAAATGTTTCAATTGTGGAAAGTATGGTCATTATGCAACAGATTTTCAAGAAGCTAAGAATAACAATGGTGAAGAAAAATAGGATCACAGGAACAGGGAATCAAAAAGATACAGGCACCAAAAGAAAAGCAAGGATGGACAAAGCAGACAAGGAAAGAAGTTCTTTCAAAGAAAAAAGAGGATCTACTATGCGGATAAGGCAAGTAAGTACTCAAGTGATAGTGATGCTAGTTTTTCAGACAATGATAGAGATGAAGTCCTATTTATGATTGAAGAAAAAGAACAAGTTAAGAAAAGGACTCAAGTAATTCTCAAGTGTTTTAGATGTGGTAACTTTGGACATCTTGAAGATAGTTGTACAAAGAATGGTTATAGTTTTAGTGATGATGAATATGAAGATACACTTGAAGGACCAGAAGAGAATATTCTAATGGCACTAGAAGAAGGAGAAGATGATCCTACATAAGACAAGCCAATAGAAAATAAAGATGTGGACAAAGGTAAACAAATAGAGGAATATTCAGAGAAATATGGATATGATCTCAAGGGAGAACTTATTTATGCCCTTGACATAGTAAAGAAGGTAAGAAAGCAAAACTCTAAACTTGAAATTCAGTTTCAAGAATGTGATGAAGAGAGAAGATTGCTTATAGAGGATCTAGAAAAATCAAAGGCTAAGACAAAGAAGTTCAAGGATAAGTTAGAAGCAAAGATCTTAGAATGTGAAAAGTTAGCACAAGATATGGCACTACTAGGGGAAGATTTAGAAGACTCCAAAGTCAAGCTAAAAGGGTTAAAAAATAGCTCAAAGAACTTGGATAAGTTCATCAAGATACAAAAGCCTACATCAAGCAAAACATGTCTTGGATTTGAACAGGTTCAAAAGAGATGGGAAGGAAAGTCAACCTCAAGTTCTAGAGGAGAAGAAACTTTAGATGAAGACACTTCAGAAGAAGATAGTGTAAGAGAAAGTGAGACATCTGAGGATGAGTTGGACAATAAAAATTTCAACAAGGACAGGAACAATGCACAAAGAAAAAATAGATGGAACAACAATTAGAATAGGTCAAGAGAGACTAAGAGACCAATGAGGTCAAGACAAGAAGGCTTCAATGGAAGATGTTTTTCATGTCACAGGTTTGGGCACATGGCTTCACAGTGCAGGACACATGAAAGACAAGTATATGGAAATAAACAACTTTTCAATGGGTATTGCTACTCATGTAATCAATTTGGTCACAAGGCAATGAATTGCAGGGTTCATGATAGAAGAGGATATGGCTTCACTAGGAGAAATCCTAAGACATTTGCACCTCCAAGGAATAATAACATTAAGTGCTATAAGTGCAATAATGATGGTCACTCAACAAAGTGGTGTAGAGTAGATATTCCAGAATCAAGTATGAACAGGAACAGGAATAGGAACAAGAATATGGAAATGAACAAGAACAAGAACATGGATATGGATATGAACAGGAATAGGAACAGGAACATGGATATGAATATGAACAAGAACAGGAACATAAATAGGAACAAGAATGTGGACATGGAAAGGAACAGTCAGAGAAATCATAAGGATCAGATAAGAAGAAAAGAGGATAAAGGTAAAGAACAATGCTTTCTGGGAGTAGAAATACTCCCACCCCAGAATTAATCACCTCAAGAGGAGGTGGGGGAGGGGCTAAGCTAAGAGACTCATTCTTAGCCCTGAGCCCCAAAGGTGACCCTTTGCCATTGATGTCAAAGGGGGAGATATTTGAGTAAGGGGGAGAGATTTGGTATTTGAGTAAAAAAGGAGAGAGCATTGAGCCAGGGGGAGCAATGTCCCAGGGGAGCAGAACAAAGGAAAAGTCAAGTTTTCAGTAAAAAGAATTTGGGTTGCCATCAATGACAAAGGGGGAGATTGTTGGACATTTTGAGTCAAGTTGTCATTGATGTCAAGGAACGAAGTCATCATTGATGTCAAGGAATATGTCAAGGAACAATGCAAAGGTTAATGGCAAAAGAGCTTCATAATATTTTTAATATTATGTGGAAACATATGAAGGTGGGTTTTTATTAAAACCATGGATGAGCAAAATAAAAGGTTTTTCATAAAAACCCAAGGAAGCTTTTTGAAAAGCTAAAGGAGGTTTTAATATTTATTTTATAAAATATTTAAATTCAATTTGAATTTAAATTTTATAAATAAATATTACTTACACAAGGTGGTATATTCAGAGAAGGCTTTAAGCCTTAATAAGACCCAAAGGAATTAAATATTAATTTATAAGATTTAAATTCTAAATAATTTAAATAAGTTATAAATTAATTATTTAAACGAAATGCATCGATGTCTAAGGTTAAAGTGAAAAATTGAAATGCGTTGACGTCCAAGGAAAGGGGAGGCATTGTATATTAATACATGCCTTAATGGTAGTTTCAAAGGTGTTTAAAAAATATACTAATTATGCAATTTGTAATCGAAGGCTGTAGAAGGGAAGAAGATGAAATTGGTTTTAGCACCAATGAGGAGGTTGAAGTTTCCATAGGAGGAGAACCCCCATAGAACTAGGCGGTGTGGCCTAGTGGAACTTGGTTGGGAGTTAAGACGCTTGGGTAGTGTGAGACCCGCGTTTGAATCACGATGGAGTCCTTTTGGTGTGGGAAGCACGCGATTTATTTTTACTTGGTGCCAACAAGGGTTAAGGAGCACGTAGTGCTCGTTTGGAGTTAAATGAGCGTCTAGCACTCACGGTAGTCGAGGCCATGGCTAGGGCACACGAGGAGGTGGGAAACGAAGGTTCAAGTCTCACCCAAGGTGGAGGTAAACGTTTTAATTTTAATTTTTATCAAGCCTAAGTTTTAAATATAGTTTAAAGGATTTATAAGGGGTTAAAGTTAAAGGGGATTAATTTAAATTTTAAATTGTTGATTAAAAGGAGAGATAAGGGGTAAACTTTATTTTTACATAAAGTTATTTTTACATGGTTGATTTATCAAAAGGGTAAATTGAAGATTGAGTATTTTGAGAGAACCTTTTTGTTGAAGGTGATATTGTTGTTATTATAGGGATATCATAAGGTGTATTTGGTCAATCATTTTTGTATATGAATGCTTTCCTTAAAATGGAGTGATAAGGTGTATATGTGGTTTGATATTTGCATTGTATCTTTGTGAGAGTTTTTCTAACTTCTTGAGCTTGGCAAAGAAGTGTTTGTGGTTGTGGCAGATATTTGAGGTTCCTTCATCATAAAAAAGGTATGAGCACATTCTTCCATATTTGAGTTGATTGGTTGGTTTTCTGGAAAATAAGTTTGGAGTGAAAAGGATTTGATTAGGGCTTTCTTATTGAGTGTGTTGAGTTAATGCTTCAAGGTTTTCTGGAATAAGGAGTTGTTGTTAAAACCTTGTGTTATAAGCATTGTTGTTGAAGCCACTAAGTGTGTGAAGAACTTGAACTAGGATTTGAAAATAACATGAGTATCATTGTTATGTGAGAGTTGTTTTATAAGCATTGTGGTTGAAGCCATTGGTTGTGTGAAGAACTTGAACTAGGTTTTTAAAAGAACATGAGTATCATTGTCTGAAAGCAGAACGCAGAGTGACGGCGTGCCAGATTATGATGCAAACGAAATTGATATAAAAATGCTAAGTCCTACGAATGCGAGAAAGCAATGCATGAAGGAAATGACGCATAGACGAGATGTTAGCAAAACAAAGAAAAGTGGGGCCTCTTTTATTAATGTTGCTTTCAATCTGGTTACAATACGTCCCCCCTCTAGGGCTCAGAACGTTTGATACAGTTCGTTACATCAACGGATGGTACGCTTCCAGTGTCTTTCGCATGCCTCACATTCGAAATGGGTGGGCCAAAGGTTGCCGCCGCTTGTGTCCATGTGTTCATCGTTCCTTGCTGCCCCTCCGGTGTTCCTGGTGGTGAGATCCTATGCACAGAGAAATAGCAAATAGTTAATAGCATATGCGGATAGAAGGAAAACATGCAATCCCTAGGGCCTCCGGCTAGTGAATACATAAAATAGCAAAACGATGGTCAAAACATGTCATAATGAATTCAAAATTTGATAGAAGCATAGAAACATCATCAGGGACACATTGCAAAAAGAACAGTCAGGAAATCATGCATGGATTTCTAATCGCTCCGGGGTGGGACGATTAGGACTATCACAAAACATGCAAAAGCGACCTTGCAAATGTCCTATCCAGAGGCCTCCAAAATTCTTGCAAACTTGGGGTTAGACAAAAAGGGGCATTTTGGGATGACCCAGAAGGTCAGATTTGGCAGATTCTACCCAGATTGTCCTGTATCCGAAGGCGCTCCCTGTAGGTTAGTAAACGCATAAAATGATAAAAACAAGGTCAAAACAAGTCAGAATACCATGAAACTTGAACAACAACATAAGTAAACCAAATAGAACATAATGCAAAAATAATAGTGAAGAAATCATTCATGGATTTCTAATCACTCCGGGGTGGGACGATTAGGACTGCAACAGTTTGGGGGGCACCCGGGGGCAGGACGCCCACCGTTTGGGGCCTGGTTTTGACACCAATCCACTTGGGATGGGTCCAAAACCTCCTAGGGGGTTGTGTCAACGAATTTGGTGTGGGATTGTGGCCGATTGCTTGGGTTTTGGGTCGGGATTGCGTTCTTAGTGTTCACCCGATAACCTCTCTTCCAAAAGAGAAATTAGGGATGTAAGAAGCACAAAAGGGAATGTGGGTATAATTTGGCAGCACTCCGTTGCTCCAAATGCTCCAGCTCTCTTCTTTTTGGGGTGAGGAGGCTCACCATTTTATAGACCTGAGGGTCTCCTTTGAATGCGCATGCGAGGGCGCCACTTGGCTTGTCATGCCTTTTTTGGGGAGAGAAGATTCCTCCCTGATTTAGGGCCTCCTTGCATGAGGCCTCCATGATCAGGGCATGCTTGACTGAAGTCCCTCTCTCAGATTTGAAACCGTTCCTCGCAATTGCATGCTCTGAAGGCGCAGTTGAGTGGCAGATCTGGGTTGCCATTTGTCAAGGTTTGACTTTTTGCCAGTCAAACCTGCTATTCGTCCCACCCTGGGACGATTGCTGCTAATCATCCCGGGGTGGGACGAATAGGATTCTAATCGTCCCAGGGTGGGACGAATAGGGAGCAAAGTGCTTAAAAGGTGCCAAATTGACCTCTGACCTTCCAAAACTGATTTGGGAGTGGTTAGGACCACTGTTTAACCTCTGGAGGCTGCCCTAGGGGGTATGTATGCCAATTCGGTCAGTGCTTGTAGTCACATAATCGGATTGGTGTTGTTTTGGTGTCTATAGATGCCCCTTTTTGGGATGCGTTGTGTGTGGCGCAGTGTTGAGCAAAAATAGATGACCAAAGCACTTAATGATTAGGGTTTCTCAGTAACCTAACCAAATTTTGATGCCCCAAGTATGGAAAGGGCACGCATTCTTGAATCCTTGCTTCTGACGAGCTAAGGAGCTTAACTCAAGTGTAACCTTTTTCGGTGAGGTGTACTTGATCTTGGACATTGTTCAGTCATGAATAGGCAAAGGGCGCAACCTTTTGTCTGAGGAACCTTGTCTTCATGCTTCTAGAATGCCAAGTGTTTGTTCAGCTTGTGATTATTGCTTGTTTGCTGCCCCAAGCAGGAGCGTGATTGTCTTTGTCAATGATTCTTTGAATGCATGCCATTTCCTTGATTGGGTGTGTATTTGTTGATTGGTGACTAAGTGTGACTACCCCCTCAAGTGATGAATCGATGAGGGAATGACCAAAATGAGAAAAGCGATGAGTCACTTGACCCAAGATGACATTTGTAAGGGTGCCTTCAGTTGTTTTTCTTTGAACGCTTATGCAGTTTTCCAACAATCGGACCTATTTTTGGTGGGTTTTGACCCTTTTTGTGATGCCTATTGGGGTTGAAATTATCAAAAATCCTCCTTCCCGTGGAGCGGTCCGGCTATGGTAGCCTTCTTAGGGAGTAGGATAGTGATTATTTGTGACCCCGACGTTGGTTTTGCATGCCATGAATGTCAGGTGCAAATGCACCTTTGTTCGGCAGGTTTATTGTTGTTTTTGGTGCATTTTTTGGATGCAGTTTTTGTTGCTTTATTTCTTGCTCGTAATCGTCCTTGGGTGGGATGAATACCAATTTGGTAATCGTCCCAGGGTGGGATGAGCGCTAACTAGAGTGCTCATCCCAGGGTGGAATGATTACAGGCCTAATAGCCTATAAAAGGACCAAAACTAGGTTTTGGGCTCATTTGCAACATTTTTTCTTGGCGATTTGGAGCAGTGAGGAGGAGGAGTGCGAGTTTGCGTAGCGGAGCGCTGCCAAAATTTCATGGACATCATGAGTGTGAGAACCAGATCTTCGAGTGGAGGAGCCGAGGCGAGACCGGTATGATGTTCCTTCCTTCTGCTTGTTATTTTTTTGTTTTTATATGAATTTTTAAAATGCACATATAAAATGCTTGTTAGCGTTATTTTGTTGTTGTTTTTGTCATATTAAGGTTAAAAACCCTAGTATGAATTTTATGTGTTTATTTGATTTTTTGTTCACACTTAAGGTTAAAAACCCTAGTATGAATTATTTTGTTTTTATTTGATTTTTTTGTTCACACTTAAGGTTAAAAACCCTAGTATGATTTTTTTGTTTTATTTGTTTTTTTGTTCACACTAAGGTTAAAACCCTAGTATGATTTTTTTGTTTTATTGTGATTTTTTGTTCATACTAAGGTTGAAACCCTAGTATGATTTTTTGTTTTATTGTTTTTTTTGTTCACATAAGGTTGAAACCCTAGGATGATTTTTTTTGTTTTATTGTTTTTTGTTCACATTAAGGTTGAAACCCTAGTATGATTTGTTTTTTTTTTTTGTTTGTTTTTTTTGTTTTTATGTACAGTTTATTTGAATGTTTTGTACTTTTGCTAGTTTGTTGTTAATGTTTTGTACTTTTGTTATACAGTTTTATTGTAATGTTTTTGTTTAAATTAAGGTTGAAACCCTAATTTGTTTTTTTGTTTTATTGTGTTTTGTTTTTAGGTTGTGAGGAGTCGGCACCGCTATCGACTATGTTCTCTGATGCTCGGGATGCGTTGACAGTTGTGGATTGGGAGTGGCTTGATGCCCTTGGGCTCAAGCAGGTGACGCGTTTGGAGCCTATGGTGGGGGATCGAGCATATTTGACTGCCTTGATCAATTTGTGGGATCCCCGCACCAACACCTTTCATCTCCCAATAGGGGAGATGATGGTTACTTTGGAGGACGTGTATCGAATTCTATGAATTTTGATAGATGGGCTGCCCATTCGGATGACTCCCATGGATCAGTGGATGGTGGTTGACATGGTGTTTTGGTCAGGTAGGGGAGATGGGGGTGGATAGGGCTATGGAGAGGGTAGAGGCTGACTGCCGATAGGCGGTATTCTGGTGCGGTGGTGGCTGGAGAAGGGCGTATTGGGGGTGAGGCATGCTTTACTCATGGCCCTCATTTCCAATATGTTGCTTCCTCGACTCCTCAGGTGTGAGGTTCCCTTGGAACCTCCTAGAGTTGGTGTTCACTTGGTGGAGTGTCCTACATCAGCTCCACTTATTATGAGATGGGGTCAGACATTATTGGCATAGTTGTATGATGAGTTGTACGAGGTCCACTATCGAAGGTGAAGGGGATCGGGTGCAGCTATCTTTTGCAGTGTTGGGGGTGGCAGCACATAGCTATGGAGCGGCCGTAGGGGTTGCCTTGGACCACTCGAGGTGAGATGGTGGATCGGGAGATTGGGTATGCCACTTTATGGTGGAGGTCAGAGGAGCATGGGCAGAGTCGATGGTGGGCAGGTGTCGTAGGGCACTATACTGATGCCTTCTCTCATCTTGCTCCAGGGGAGGTGTTCTGGTGGCCATATCGGGACTGTCCAGCCTGGCCTGAGGCTGGAGAGTGGCTTCGATGGGTGCATAGGGGTAGATGGTTGATTGGGCGACATGGGACAGAGTAGGAGTACTTCCCGTATGTTTGGGTGACTCGATAGTTTGGGGTGCACTAGGGATTGCCTGGTGATCCCTTGATCTATCGACATCGTGGTGATGAGAGGACTCTAGTCTGGCCGATCATTGAGCCATTGGGTGAGGAGTCTGATGTAGTTATTGATGTACCCAATGTGGACGATGTCGGGGTAACTATAGAGTATGACCGATGGTGGACTATGCGGCGATGGTGGGGTGAGGGGCCTCTAGGAGGTACGGATGTGGCAGCAGTAGGAGGTGGGGATGCAGAGGCATCGAGGGAGGGTTGGGGGCTCCGCTTGATGATGCGGATATGGTGGAGGTCGATGACTTCACTGGGGATGGATTTAGGGGTTTCGGAGCAGCCGGATGTATAGGATGTCCCGGAGTAGTGGGTGCTGGAGCAGCAGGCCATCCCAGAGGTGCCCATGCCTCAGGCTGTCTCAGGGGATGTGGAGGCTAGGTTTCATGCTGAGATAGCATGATTGGAGGGTCTTCTATGGAGATGGGATGAGGAGCATAGAGATTTTAGAGAGGGATCTCCTACGGGCTCAGTTGGCATAGCGGGATAATGCATTGGTTGTGTATCATCGATGAGATGTGGAGTGGGGTCGGTATCGGGTGGAGTTGGAGATAGAGGTTGTCCACCTCGGTGGACAGTTACCTGAGCTCGATGGAGGTGGATCGTCATGTCGTACGAGAGGTAGTGAGACTGAGCAGTCTGCATCCTCTCATCGTAGGCGGGTGGGTGAGGGTAGCATTGGTGGGCATGGTGCGAGGGCTAGCAGCAGCCACCCTGAGAGGTCCCATAGGACCCATACTACTAGGGGTAGTTCCAGTCGCACCGATCCTACGTGATCATGGTGGCCGACTCCCTAGGCTTTGGGGATTTTGAGTTTTTGTTTTTTTGTGAGGTCAGAGGACCTTCTTATTGTAGCCTGAGGGCATTTTGACTCGATATATATACATGACTCATTTTTGGTTTGATGATATACTTGTCATGGTTTATTGTTTTTTATGCACATTTATTTATTTTGATGTATGCATATGCTATTATGACTGCGGATGATGTTAGCTATATGATATGGATGTATGCATATGGAATGGATGGAATGATTTGTTGGTATATAGGCGATGGCACCATAGACTGTATAGGATTTACTGGCTTTCTGTACTATGTGATTGCTTTATGAAATAACTTTGCATTTGTAATTTTTGTTTTGTATTTTTTGATGGTGATGTAAGTAATGAAATGTACCACAATTGTTTTAGAATGTAGTTAAGGTTTTTCTGAGACTCAGATGCTTTAACTAACTAGCCAAGACTGTACATTTATCTTACAAGACTTTCGAACAAGGTACGAATCAGACTTGAGTTTGACCAAGTTATTTCACATCCCTGTGTGTGCGATTGAATTCATTTATGTGGTATTCGTCAGGATACCGCCAGTGCTAGATAGGCTGTCAACCAAACCTGTACTGAGGATCACCTAATTAGCTCCACTAACTCCTTTGTTGTATTTAGTAAGATTAATCTACGGTGCAATCTAGGATACCATAAGCTAGCTCATCCACATGCAAACATTGATCTGTACACAATTTAATGTGACAGATATATCGTCATGCGGGAGGTTTGCCACCAGTGCCAGTAGGCTATCCACCAAACCGGGACTGAGGATCACCTCATGACCTTTCGAATGCTGAGAGTTCCAGGGATTCAAGTTCGACTCCCTTCTTTTCTTCAATTTTATTGGGATACTTGCTCTCATATATAGTGATAAAAATCACTATTTATTTTTCTTTTGTTTTTGAGCAAGGGATTTGAATTTTGAGTGATGGGGATCACTATTTCTTGTGCTTTTTGATGTGTGCACTTTGAGGGTATTTGATGTCAAACTTTGGAGTTTGTACTTTGACTTTTGCAATTTTTTGATGTTTGCAACTTTTTGAGAATTTGGGATTTCTGATAGTGGTGAAAACCACTGTTTATTTTGGGGAATTGGGTAGGGAAGATGCTTGTCCTTTTGCCAACTCTCAGCATTCTTGGGGTCATTCGCATAGGGGGATGAGCAAGATAACCGTTTCGCTTATGGTAACCTAGTCCGCTATGCAGGTTTCATCTTTCGTTCACACAACTTGGGAATTTTTATGTGTTTTAAGCTTGTGTTGGGATGCTATGTAACAAGGCGTGATCCAAGTAAAACTCTACCTTGTAAAAATCGGTCTGACTTTGTACAACATTTGGCTAGAAATCTAAAGATAGCTGAATGACGAAAACCCTAAAGACATTAAAAGACAACTGACTATGATATGGCAAAAATGTGAATGGCGTTATTCTTGTTGGATCATTTACAAAATGGATAAATGTGGAAAATGATGGAATTGTCGAGTAATTACAGTCTATGGTGCATTTGACATGTATGACCAGCAAATATGCAATGTATGTATGCGATGCCTAATGCAATTCTTTTTGTGTTTTGATTTAAGATTATGCATGAAAGTGAGATGCAATTTTTTTGTTATTTTTGATTATCTTTTTTTTTTGAATATTCATTTTTGACCAAGCGATTGTGGGAACCCTTGGAGCTTTTGGTTTGACCAAAGGGATTATGGATACCTTTGGGGCATTTTTGGTTGACCAAGCGATTGTGGGAATCCTTGGAGCTTTTGGTTTGACCAAAGGGATTATGGATACCTTTGGGGCATTTTTGGTTGACCAAGCGATTGTGGGAATCCTTGGAGCTTTTGGTTTGACCAAAGGGATTATGGATACCTTTGGGGCATTTTAGGTTGACCAAGTGATTGTGGGAACCTTGGGGTTTTGGTTTGACCAAAGGGATTATGGATACCTTTGGGGTATTTTAGGTTGACCAAGCGATTGTGGGAATCCTTGGAGCTTTTGGGGTGGGCTATGGCTCTCTAAATGTTGAATGGCCTCAAATGACTGATGTTCAAGGGTTCTAGTTCCTTGATTCCTTCAAGAGAGGCGAGCCGGTATGTTCCAGGTCCTATTTTACTATCGATTACATAAGGACCTAACCAATTTGCCATGAACTTGTCCCTTAAATGGGGTGGCAAGTTAGAATTTTGTTGGTTCTCTTTTAAGACCAGGTCACCAACCTGAAAGTCCCTCGGGTGAACTTTCATGTTGTATGCTTTCTTAAGTCGCTCTTGATAGATACGTAAATGCTCGAGAGCATTGACGCGTCGTTCATCGAGTAACGTAAGCTGGTCTAACCGGGCCTGCCATGCAGTGTCATCATCGATGAACTCTTGCATTGATATGCGTAGGGAGGGTATTTCCAACTCGAGAGGCATGACTGCCTCGGAGCCATACACTAGCGAAAATGGAGTTGCCCCAGTGGGCATCCGAATGCTAGTGCGATAAGCCCATAGGGCAAGTGGTATTTGGATGTGCCAATCCTTATGATTATCTATGACCATATTTTTAAGGATGGCAACTAGCATTTTGTTTGATGCCTCTGCTTGCCCATTTGCCTACGGATAATAAGGTGTCAAAAAACTATGCTGAATTTTGTACTTTGTTGTCAAAGCACGCACATATTTGTTCTTAAATGACGTCCCATTATCCGAGATGATCTTGGATGGAATACCAAAATGACATATGATGTTATGTAAAATGAACTCCGTAATGCGGGGCCCAATCGTAGAGGTAAGCGGAATTGCTTCCACCCACTTAGTGAAGTACTCTGTGGCCGTTATGATAAACGTGTGATGACCTGACGATGTAGGGGAGATCTTTTCGATGAGATCTAAGCCCCACTACAAAAATGGCCAAGCCGATTGGATCAGCTGCAAGGCCTGAGAAGGTACGTGTGTCAAGTTAGCATGGTGTTGACACTTCATGCACTTCCACACATATGCGCAACAATCTCGCTCTAAATATGGCCAATAATAGCCCATGCAAAGAATGCACTTTGCGATGGCCATACCGTTGAAGTGGCCACCGCATGTACCATCGTGCGCTTGGGTGATCACCCAAGTGGACTCCTGCTGGTCCAAGCAACGGAGGAGGATTCCTTCGTAGCTTCGATGGTATAAAATGTCTCCTAGCAAGACATGTTTTGCCACTTTCTATTTGAATGATCTTTTTATGGCGTGCGACAATCCAAGTGGGAGGCTACCTAACTTGAGATAGTCTCTTATGGGTGTGTACCAATCCTGCTGATCAGAAACCTCGATGGTATGAACGACCGATCCCTCTTGAAGTTCATCCCTAGCAAAAGTTGAGCGGGAAAGAACTTGTAAAAATAGCGTTGTGTTGCTATTAAGAGGGGTTGGAGAGAACAAAGACCCCTAGTTGGCATGATTCAGACTATCATGGATTCGAGAGAACCTATCCTGAGATGGTTCAATCTGGATCAGGTGGATTCCTGGCGTTATGTCAGAGCTTGCACGCTCCATCATGGATTGCGATAATGTTTTGACTTGAATGGTTGTCATCTCACCAGAAGGGTCTTGCGGGATTAGTGACCCCAAGGAGGCCATAGTGTCCGCAAAATGATTCGATGATCGAGGGAGTGCCTCGATGTCGTACCATTCAAGTTTTGCCAGGAATTTATCCACAAGGGCTTTGTAGGCCTACAGAACTAGGCATTTGCATTGGAATACCCCTTTCACTTGGTTGACAATTAACAGCGAATCACCAAAGATATTCAAGCATTTGATGTTCATGGTGATGGTTGTCTGAAGACCTATGAGCAAGGCTTCGTATTCAACATTGTTATTGGTGCACGAGAAATCAAGTTTAAATGATAAAGGCATTGGAGCCCCTTGCGGTGTGAAAAATATGATTCCCGTGCCACCCCCTTGCTCACATTTAGAACCATCAAAAAATAAGGTTATGTCGGCCTGTGACTCAGGCTCATCAGAATCTGGCGATTCTGAGACATGGAAGACCCCATCATCGGGTAGCTCTATGGTCAGAGGCTGATCGTCTTCGAGAGGAGCCTCTGCTAGTTGATCGGCGATGACTTGACCTTTGATGGACTTTTGTCCAATGAATTCGATGTCAAACTCCATCAACAACATGATCCATTTCATCGTGCGACTACTATGATAAGTATGACTCATCATGTACCGCAATGGATTCTCCTTAGACACAACATACGTCGTATTGCTCAGCATGTAATGGCATAGCTTTTTGGTGGCAAATACCACCGCCAAGCATAGCTTCTCAACGTATGCATAGTTAAGTTCATAACTGACCAGGGTGCGGCTAAGATAATAATTAGCCTGTTCTTTATGTAATTCATTTTTTGGGCTAGCATGGCACCCAGTGCCACCTCAGTAGCTGAGATGTATAAGTAGAATGACACTCCTGGTCTAGGTGGTGCCAATACTGGTGGTGAAGCCAAGTATTGTTTGATGTCATCGAAGGCTGACTGGCACTCGTCATCCCAATGAAATGCTACCCCCTTGTGTAATAATTTATTCATGGGTCGGCACTTGTCAGATAACTGTGCTATGAAGCGCTTGATTGACGCGACCTTTCCCTGCAAGCTTCTGAGCTGCCTGATGGTGGTTGGGGGAAGCATTTCAAGGATTGCCTTGACTTTATTTGGATCTACCTCGATGCCTCATTTTGAGACTATGAAACCCAAGAGTTTTCCAGATGTGATGCCAAATACGCACTTCTTGGGGTTTAGCCTAACTTTGTGTTCGATGAGGCGATCAAGGATCTTGCGTAAGTCATCGAGATGATTTTGGCACAAAAGAGATTTGGCCAACAAATCATCCATATAATCTTCCAAAGTTTTATGCATGTGATCATGGAAGATGTATGTCATAGCACGTTGGTAGGTGGCGCCAACATTTTTAAGGCCAAAGGGCATGACCTTATAACAAAATGTCCCCCAAGGCATCGTGAACGCCATTTTTAGTTGATCATCGAGATTGATACGAATCTGGTTGTATCCCGAGAAACCATCCATGAGGGAAAGCATTTCATGGCCTATTGTAGCATCTACCAATGCATCGATGCTAGGCAAGGGGAAATCATCCTTGGGACTCGCTTTGTTTAAATCTCGAAAATCGGTGCATATGCGAATCCTCCCGTCAGGCTTTTTGATGGGTACCATGTTGGACAGCCATGGTGGGTAATCTATGCAGATGACAAACTATGCATCCAACAACTTTTGTAGCTCATATTTGACCATTAAGGCCACTGTTGGGTGCATCTTACGTAGCTTTTTCTTGATTGGCTTGATTGTCGGATCAAGTGTTAGATTATGCGTGACTAGCTACGGGTCTAGCCCCGACATGTCTTTGTAGGACCATGCAAAAACCTCCTTCTTCTCTTTGAGAAGGGCAATGTAATCGGCTTGCTCTTTGAGGGATAAACTTACCCCTAGCTTGATGATTTATGGATTCATTGGATCAGAACCGATGTCTACGTCAATCGTCTCTTCGACTGACATGTGGGATCCATCCTCCAACTGGTGTGGAGTTGGGATCAGGTGGATATCATTCACTGAATTTAGATCTACGTTGGGAACGTCGGGTTCCTCTTCAGCATGGAAGATATCCTGAGTCTGTCTTGGGGTGAAATGAAACATCTCACCGCAAGGCCAGTACTCTGATGGGGATGGTGGTGAGTCAGCATGATCCCAGTCTATGGCATCTAGGTCTAGATACAATGGTCATGTTGGATCGGCTGGATTGTGGATGGGGGTGGTTAAATCAATGGAGATCATGTTGATGGAATGAATTTGGTCTCCATTACCATGTGGGTGTTGATTCAAACATTCTTGGTGATCCTTGTACCTCGGATCTGGCTCTGTGGGTACTGGCACAAAAGGATCGGCCCTATGTGTGGATAGAAGGATAGGGTCTACCCTTGGCACTGATGGCCCTATAGGGTCTCTAGGTGGGAGGTGCTCTCTGTATGCCCAAAGTGGTGGATGAAGCACTTGGTTTAACTATGCTTGGTTTAAATGCCACCTATGCCTTGGTCCCATATTTAGATGTTCAAACATACCATCGATGTCTATGGGGTATTCTTGTTGCCTCATATGGTTGAGATATGCCATCTCAGTCTCATCCTCATAGTCACTATCGGAGATCCATAGGCCTTCATTGGCTCCGACAACTATGTGCTCTTTGGTATGGTTAGCCTCCCACTAGGCGTTTCTTGATCACTTGGCCTTATGGCGGCATGGGAGGCTCATTTTGTTTGAGCATGTTGATTTGGTCCCTTCTGGGTTGTTTCACTCTCTATGGGAGGGCTGGATTCTCTTGAGGTAGCAATTGCTCGATTGGAACATTCAAGGGGAACATTGCCATGAAGTTCTCTTGATAGTCGTCAATGGGTGTCACTTGCGAGTGATTGCTATCGGACTCAAAAGGGTCCCAAGGTGCTACCTCATAATCTGACTCATCTTTAGAAGACTCCCCTTGATCTTGTTCATATCCCTCTTGGAGGTTATTCCTTGAACTTTCCCCTTTCTCGATCAAAGGGGAAGGGTTGTTGAGGTCAACAAGGTTTGTTGTTAACAATGGGAGATAGTCCCCCAATGTGTATGTTGTGTTGGGATTGGCATATGGATCTTGTGCCAACCCATCCCTATTGCCTAGACCTAGGCCTTGCATGGTTTCTACCAAGATGTCGAGGGGCAAAGGGTGGTTGAACCCTACTCCTGATTTATCATATGGCATCTGGTATCTTGGTTGACAAAGAACGTGCATTCCTTGTTCATATCTGCCCAATCCATATCCATGCCAATTACATTGGTTAAGGTATTTCAAGGTAAATTTCGGGTTGGACAGATAGTCAACATTCTCAGCAAATGGCTCTTCATCCTCTTCCTCTTGTAGGTAGGGTTCAAGGCCATTCTCGAGGCCCCCATATACAAAGTTGGTCTGATTTGGTGGGTAGCCTAAAGGGATGATAGTGTCGATGGGGAGGCGAGGTCTCCCCATGTCTTGCATGGATTCGAGCGTGGGTGTTGCCACAATGTTCTGCACTAGGTACTCCCCCAGGCCCGTATTGGCCATCTCAATGGTAATCGTCGGTGGTTGAGGGGGAGGGAATGGGAGTTCTCCCTGAGTCCACTCCATGTTGGGTGAACCAGGTGTCTCGACTTCCATTCGGTTGGGCACCTCTTCGGTAGAGATGGTTGAGACTAATGGTGGTACCTCCTCTAGGGGCTTCTTCCCATTGTCCTTCGATGTGGCCACCATAGGTGGCATCGTTGGTGAAGGAATAGATGATGAAGATGGGCCAGGTTGGTGAGTTGAGGGACTCAACAGTGGGGATGTAGGCAGAATCGGACCCTGAGTGGACGGATTCAATTGAAAGTCCAAATGTGTCGATGGGAGGGTCGATTATGGCATCAGCTGCACCGCATTGCAAAACTTAAAGGGCTCTAGGTCCACTGGGACTACATGTACTTGCCCTTCGTATGTGTATTTGAGGCATTGATGGGCTATCGAAGGGACACACTTCATGTCCCTGATCCAAGGCCGACCTAGCAAGATATTGTAGGCCATCTCACCCTCAAGGATGTGACACAACGTAGGAATGGTCTTTTGTCCTACTTGGATGGGCAGGACAATTGTGCCAACCATCGAGCATAACGCGTCGTTGAATGCTCGAAGAGTGTAAGTGGATGCCACAATGTGGGATGCTAGCAACTTAAGATGTTTTAATGCCATTGTCATGATTATGTTGTTGGACGAGCCAGTGTCCACCAACACCCTCTTGAATGGAATCTCGTTGACCCATGCGATGACGTGTAGGGGTGGATCCACCATATCACTAGTTACCAATTTTAGTTCATCTTCCCTGAAGGTTATGACTGGTTCTGTGCATTGTCTCACATGTCCCACAAAGTTGTTGAAAGAATTGGGTTCTTGGGGCTGTAGCTCAATGGCTTTGAGTATCTCCATCAGAGCCTCCCGATGGGGCGGTGATTGTTGGATGAGCTCATAAATGGAGAGCCTAGCCGACGTGGTCCTTAAACTTTGAGTAAGCTTAGTCCGAATCGTGGCCACTGGTCTAGGTGGGGGAGGTTGTGTAGGGTGTTGTGGAGGTTGTGACATTGATGGAACATCTCCTATAGCTGCAGTGGGTGCAGCCATGTTTGGGTATCTTTTGTTCCATGTCATGATGCTTATCATCCCTACGTATCCTTGCATGGGGCAGTCTTGTGTTACCTCATTCACTTGTAAAGTCTTTGCCTGTGCATCATGGGCAGGTAGGGGGTCTTTGAAGACTTCCATCTGTTGGTTGCTCAGCGCTACGGGATTATCTACCATGAGCATTTTGTTGTCTATCAAGTCTTGCACTAAGTTTTTGAATTTCCAACAAGAGAAGATGTCATGTCCTTTCTGTCGATGAAATCTACAATATAAGTCTTCCCTATAGCCCTTGGGTTTTGGCACGTTGGGGTCTATGGGTCGACTTTCTGGCAAGTTTATCAGGTTTTCCATGAACAAGCGGTCAAACAAGGAGTCTCTAGACTCCGTGAATTGTGTGAATTGTCGCTTAGGGCGACGTTGCTGATTTTGCTCTTGTTTATGATTTTCCTTTTCATAGTTATCAAGAGGAACTACCTGATAATTAGCCTTTGGGGGCTGTGTCATTTGTGCAGGCTTTGGTATATTTATGGCAACCTGATTGACCATGACGGGTTTCGGTTGCATGGGCCCAGTTTTAGCATTTTTGGTCCACTCTTTCTTGCATGGCTTGGCAATCTCACCGTCTTGAATTTTGATCTCTTCAATTATCCTGGCTTGCGCCAGGGCTTCTTCTAGGGTGGCATATTGTTGCAGCTGCAATAGCATGGAGATCGACCTTATGCAACTCTTTGAAAACATCTGAGTCATGTCGGCCATGGGAGGGAGGTAAGGTAGCTTTGAAAGCAATGTCCTCCATCGATTCCCATAAGCGGCTATGGTCTCATCATCATACTTCTTAAGGCCAGCTAGGTCACTTAAGGATGCCTTCTTCTTGGTGTTGAAGGCAAAACGTTCAAGGAACGCGTCCACTAGCTGGTCTAGATTATTGATGCTATGCTTCGGCAACTGGGTAAACCAATCCGAGGCAGGGCCTACGAACGTGGTTATAAATGTTCTCAGAAGCAATGCATCATTGTCCTGAATGCCAAAGCATTGACTCAAGAATCTTGTTACGTGCTCTTGGGCATCCTCATCCCCTCTAAAAATTGCCAATTGAGGCATTTTGAAGTGGTCGGGGTATGGGGGTGCCGAAACTGAAGGATGCACTGGGTGACTACGGAGCTGGCGTAAGGTGGGCTTTTGGGGCCCTGAAGTCTTAGTCTCCATAGACTCTAAGCACTCTAGCAGTGCTTTGTATGCATCAGAGGATTTGATTTCCTCTTCTTTGGTTTGTTCCCATTGTGAATTACGAGGAACTTGAGGCCTATGGAGGGGTAGCCGGGTAGCGCCCCCTGCCTTGGTAGGGCATTTCAGCCCGCTCTTCTTCTCACTCAAATTCCTCATAGGCTTCTTGAGGAGTTTTTGGGCATGTCCTATAAACATGGATGGGTGCCCGAGGAAGACGCCCATCATTGGTTCTAGGGGTGGCCTCCCGCTCAGGTCTAGGAGGTCTTGGAGGCAACACTTGATAAGGTCATGGAGACCTGTCTCGCACTAAGGGGTTGTGCCTCTCATAAATTTTTGTCCTATGCATGCGAGGGGTTGGAATCCTCTCATGCATAGTGTTCTAGAGCAACTCATCTGTCTGGTATTGAATGCGCTCTTTGTTAAGATGATACAGTTGCTCTAACTATTGTTGATCTTGCCTAAGCTATGTGATTTGCGCTTGGTGGGTGGCATGTTTGGCAAATGCCAAGTCGATTTGTTCTATCGTCTTAGGTCTAGGAGGCCTAGATGCCTCCCCTACATATCTATCTCGGTCATGGTGATCCGAGATCTCTATAGGTCACTTTCCTCTATCGAGGTTAGCAACATTCACCCGAGGCTCTGGCCTCAATAGGTGATCTTGATAATTAGCAGGTGCGGAGGCGCATTGCTCCCATGCGGTGTATTGCTCTTGAGGAATATACTGGTTTTCCTCGTGCTCCCTTTCGTACATGTGAAAGGGATGGGCAGAGTTGGCTTGCCCTATCTGAAGAGCCTTACGCTCTAGATTTGGTCTATTAGTTCTAATAGTAATGAGGGGTGGAGGGGGAATGATATAATCATGTGGCCCCTCCTTATGAACCCTATGTTGCTCTAGCACTTCATCGCGTAGTGGCCACTCATAATGAGTGTCTAAGGGGGCCTTCCCATGTGTGTACTCCTCCTGAGAGGGTCTATGTTGAATGGGAGTGCCCCTCAAAGGGGTGCCTCTATAGTCCTTTTCTGTAGTGGCATAGTGTGGACTATGTTGTGGGTCGAGCTGCCAAGGTGGTATAACCAAGTCCTTGGGGCTATAACGGAGGTGACTTGTGCCTCCTTGTATACTTTTCATAACTTCTACCCATGATTGGGCTTGGCTACGGGTATACACCATGGTGGTGGTTTTTCTAGAAAGATATGTATATTTTTATCTCCTTTACAATTCTTTATGCTACACCAAACAAAAGAGGACCACACAAGCAAAGAAATGATTATCTTGTTTACAGATTAAATGTGTGCCCTAAATCTGGTTCAGTGTGTTTGATTTTTGTTATGTAAACCTTGTAAAAGAAAACTTTGTTATCCATGCATAATGAGGGCTCTTATATCTCCAAAATGGTCACCCCTTCAATATACCATTGCCAGGCCGTTATACCGAACCTCTCAATATACCCGCCCTTACGTGAGGGAAACTATTGGTACGCGAGAGCATAACAGTACGTGGAACATAGGCGGTACGAAAGGGGGATCACTCTATTTTTGACACCTACCATAGAAGACTTATCCTCATGCATGGGGAATCACCCCCATTACACTTGGTCAGCTTTCATCAGGATTTACGTCTAGCAACAGTCACGATCGGGGTGTATGTATGCAAAATCCAAGCCAAGGTGGTGATGAAATCCACCGTTGGTCTTGATCAAGTGTTGGGGTATTAAGACCAACTCCTTGATGTTAATATTATTAGGTGGTGTGTGTGGTTCCTTTTAATTGTATAAAGAAAGAAAACATACAACAAAATACTAATTTTTTTTAAAAAAAAAAGAAGAAAAAAAAATATAAAAAAAAAAAAAAAAGGAGAAGGAGGAAGGGGGGCGGCGCGGCGGGGCGGGAGGGGGGGGGGGGGGGGGGGGGGGGGGGAGTGCCGGCGAAAAAACAAACTGATAAGAATTTTTTTTTTTTTTTTTTTTTTTTTTTTTTTTTATTATGGTTATTTTTTTATTTTTTTATTGCAAGAAAGCAAAGAAAATAGAAAATTGTAGAAACAAAAAAGAAAAACACAGAGGATGTTCAGAAGGCCTACCTCTTCTCTGTCCAAACCAGATGCCTCTGAGTTTCTACTCAAAAAATGCATAGATCTCTAATCATCCTGGGGTGGGATGAATAGTAGGTCTATATTCATCATAGGGTGGGATGAATTTGTATTCATCCGGGTGGCATGAATTCCAAGTCTGTATTCGTCACAGGGTGGCACGAGTAGCAGTCCAATGCCCGAATGAGTAACACCTACAAAGAAACCACAAAATTTGGATCAAAAACTTGATCTTAATAGTAGGGGACAAGGTCCCACCATGATCACCACTGAAATCTGAATGCAGAGTGACGACGTGCCAGATTATGATGCAAACAAAATTGATATAAAAATGCTAAGTCCTACGAATGCGAGAAAGCAATGCATGAAGGAAATGATGCATAAATGAGATGTTAGCAAACAAAGAAAAGTGGGGCCTCTTTTATTAATGTTGCTTTCAATCTGGTTACAATACGTCCCCCCTCTAGGGCTCAGAATGTTTGATACAGTTCGTTACATCAATGGATGGTACGCTTCTAGTGTCTTCCGCATGCCTCACATTCGAAATGGGTGGGCCAAAGGTTGTCGCCGCTTGTGTCCATGTGTTCATCATTCCTTGCTGCCCCTCCGGTGTTCCTGGTGGTGAGATCCTATGCACAGAGAAATAACAAATAGTTAATAGCATATGCGGATAGAGGGAAAACATGCAATCCCTAGGGCCTCCGGCTAGTGAATACATAAAATAGCAAAATGATGGTCAAAACATGTCATAATGAATTCAAAATTTGATAGAAGCATAGAAACATCATCAGAGACACATTGCAAAAATAACAGTCAGGAAATCATGCATGGATTTCTAATCGCTCTGGGGTGGGACGATTAGGACTATCACAAAACATGCAAAAGTGACCTTGCAAATGTCCTATCCAGAGGCCTCCAAAATTCTTGCAAACTTGGGGTTAGACAAAAAGGGGCATTTTGGGATGACCCAGAAGGTCATATTTGGTATATTCTACCCATATTGTCCTGTATCTGAAGGCACTCCCTGTATGTTAGTAAACGCATAAAATGATAAAAACAAGGTCAAAACAAGTCAGAATGAAATGAAACTTGAACAAAGCATAAGTAAACCAAATAGAACATAATGCAAAAATAATAGTGAAGAAATCATTCATAGATTTCTAATCACTCCGGGGTGGGACGATTAGGACTGCAGTAGTTTGGGGGCGCCGAGGGCAGGACGCCCATCGTTTGGGGCCTGGTTTTGACACCAATCCACTTGGGATGGGTCCAAAACCTCCTAGGGGGTTGTGTCAATGAATTTGGTGTGGGATTGTGGCCGATTGCTTGGGTTTTGGGTCGGGATTGCGTTCTTAGTGTTCACCCGATAACCTCTCTTCCAAAAGAGAAATTAGGGATGTAAGAAGCACAAAAGGGAATGTGGGTATAATTTGGCAGCACTCCATTGCTCCAAATGCTCCAGCTCTCTTCTTTTTGGGGTGAGGAGGCTCACCATTTTATAGACCTGAGGGTCTCCTTTGAATGCGCATGCGAGGGCGCCACTTGGCTTGTCATGCCTTTTTTGGGGGAGAGAAGATTCCTCCCTGATTTAGGGCCTCCTTGCATGAGGCCTCCATGATCAGGGCATGCTTGACTGAAGTCCCTCTCTCTGATTTGAAACCGTTCCTCACAATTGCATGCTCTGAAGGCGCAGTTGAGTGGCGGATCTGGGATGCCATTTGTCAAGGTTTGACTTTTTGCCAATCAAACCTGCTATTCGTCCCACCCTGGGACGATTGTTGCTAATCATCCCGGGGTGGGACGAATAGGATTCTAATCATCCCAGGGTGGGACGAATAGGGAGCAAAGTGCTTAAAAGGTGCCAAATTGACCTCTGACCTTCCAAAACTGATTTGGGAGTGGTTAGGACCACTGTTTAACCTCTGGAGGCTGCCCTAGGGGGTATGTATGCCAATTCGGTCGGTGCTTGTAGTCACATAATCGGATTGGTGTTGTTTTGGTGTCTACACATTGTTATCTGAGATTTGTTTTATAACCATTGTTGTTGAAGTGAGTTGTTGAGAAAAGAACTTGAACTAGGGTTTGAAAAGAACATGAGTATCATTTTTATGTGACATTTGTTGTTGGAAATATTTTGAGTGAGTGATCGTATGCCTGGACTAGGGTTTGTGAGCAAGGATAATTTCATTGAGTGATTGGTTGAATAGAGTTGGTTTAGCCTAGTCAAGTGGATGTGTGAAGTGATTTTTCAAGTTCTAAAAACAAACAATTCTATATTCTAAATTGAATTGAGAAAGTGATTGAGTTGAAGCATATTGAGTCTCTAACAATTCTCTATATGTTTCTAAAAGAGTGATTGAGCATTGTAATGAGTATAGATTATATTGAGTCTCTAACAATTCTCTTTATATTTCTATGAGATTGGACAAGTTCTAGTGTGGACTTGTTGAGCAAATTTGAGTTAATTATTTGAGAAGACTTGTGGATAGATTTGGGTAAGCTTTTGTGGAAGCTTACAATACATATTATTGGGCAGATTTGAATAAGTTCTTGAGAGGACTTATTGAGTAGATTGTATAAGTTCTAGAGAGGACTTGAGGACATATTAGTGTGAGCTTTTATGGATGCTTACAAGGCATATTTGAAATAAGTCTTTGAGAAGACTTGAGAGCAGAGTTGATTGATTGATTTGTTCAAACCCTGAGTTAAGATTTGGGGCAAATCCAGCAGAGTTGATTCAAGCGTTGAGTTAAGGATTGAGGATAGATATCGAGGACAGATTTGTGCTAGATTGAAGGACTGTGTTTAATACAGATTTGAGGATAGAGTTTGGTGCAGATTTTAGGATAGGTTTGTGCTAGACCAGAGATAGATATTGAGGACAGATTTGTGCTAGATCGATGGACTGTGTTTAGTACAGAGTTAAGAGAAAGCTTTGGAGGTGACAGAGCAAAGGATAGTAGTCTCCAGTGGATAGAGATCCATTATCCAAGATAGTGAGGATAGGTCTTCTGAGTGAGGATAAGAGTCTTTAGTGGAGATATATCCACAAGCCAGTGCAGTGGAGGTAGTATTCTTCTATAGGATCACCAACTAGAGTAGAGGATTTCTCTTGTGGATAGAGATCCATGAAATTGATTTAGGGGATTGGTATCTCCTTTGGACAGAGGTCCATAAACATTGTAATAGGGAAAGGATTCCCAAGAGATTGATTGAGAAAATTTTAGTGAAATATTTTCTCCATGGACGTAACCCACATTGGGTGAACCACGTAAATTGTGGTGTCTCTATTATGTGTGGTGATTTGTTCATTACTTTGATTACTGGTATGGATATTGCTATCTATACATTGCATAATATTGATTGGGAAAGAAAAGTAAAAAGGGGTCTTATACTATTCACCCTCCTCTCAGTATAAGCTTGTGTTCTTCATAAGGCCCCATAAAAGTTTTTTTTTAGCTAATTTATGCTCATTAACTCCTAGCGCATTTTGGTCCTCAACTAAACAATAAAAATACACAAACAAAATTTCTTTTGGAGGGATAAGGTTTTTTTATTGTTTTTCCAAATCAATTTTTTTGCTACCTTACTAGCAAAACAATAGGAGGCATAAGCATATTGTGTTTAAAACCTAGTGCATTTTTTTCTCATGGAGGGATAAGTAACTATTTGCACCATATTGTGTTTAAACCCTAGTGCATTTTTTTCCATGGAGGGATAAGTAACTATTTGCACTTCATAAAACTTTGCAAGGGTACATCATTTTTTCTTCTCAGTTCTTATTTATTTTGCAAACAAAATGGGGGATCAAAAGCATTTTCTTTTGCAAAATTCTAAGACAAAGGGGGGAAGAAAATTGTTTATTTGAAAAGGACATTTGGATTTGAATATCATCATTGTAACAAAACTAGCATTGTAATAGGTGCATTTTCGGTGGAAACCGACACCTAAGTGTTTAAATTTGTGGGCACTTGTGATTGTTTTTGAATTTAAATTTCCTATTTTATTGCATTTCAATCATAAAGTAAAATATACAAAGCAAAGAAAAGACCACAAAATTTACATCTATTTGTGCAATTTATTTTACAACAATGTTCGATATATACGATACCTTTGGTCCACACTTACAAGTGATCCTTTATTTCTTAGACTACTGTATCTAACACATAACATAGCTGCAC
>JAQPPZ010011681.1:0-48237 GCA_028583015.1 Wollemia nobilis | reverse complement strand
ATTGATACTGAAACTCTGGTGACTCTGCAAGGTCAAAACAACCAATTGAAGGATTTTGCACAAGTGGAACAAATTGACATAAAAGTGACTTGTATTGTTTTTGTAACAATCATAACTCTCACCTCATAACTCTGTTTTCTCTAAAATTTGAAATATAGAATATCTAAAATTCTGACTACATACATTCCGAATCTCGCTACGTAGACCCTTACGGTTCACCTGTACCACCTCCACGAAAACTACTACTGACACACTTTTTCCAAAAAGAGCGTTTTTATGACAGTCTTGCAACACTTGTAACATTCGACTCGTTTCTCCATTTTGGTGGAAATTTGGAACACATGTTCTTGAAGATAATGACCACCTCCAGTTCAAATTTTGCTATCAAATTATTCTCGGTTTGCTCACAATGCTTCTAAAAAAACTACCTTTTTTTGGCCTATACAACCACTTGCCAAATCATCCGCCAAGATACCAAAAACATCACCGATCAATCCAAACACTGTGCTAACACCTCCAACACTGTTATGGACTATTTATTGATATGATGGCATGTTCCAAACTGATCCATCCTCTCCAATTGCAACCGTGATGACTTTTGTAAATTTTTGATAATTTCTTGATGATTTTTTCAACTTTTGCAAATTTGCATGAACAACCTGTAACAACTTCACCCGAACATCAAAAATATCCTCATAAGTATTTAACATCACTATACATACTCCAAAAAACCTTTGAGCAACTATCCATTACATCAACCTATCCATTTGAGTGTGTTGACAACAATGACAATACTGTAGCTCCACCTTGCTCAACGGTTTTTTGCCTACTATTTTATTAAAAAAAATTCGAGCCTTTTTTGTTTTAATTTAATAGTTTAGAAACCCTATGTCAAGGGTTTTAAAATATCATAGAGGATTTGTCATTATTGGCTAAGCTAGATTAGCCATAAAGTATTTAACAAAGTAAGGGATGATCAGACTCTAATACCTAGGCCTCAAATATCATATGTATATGGAATTGAGCTTCCACATATATTTGGATATATTGAGAGACCCCCTAGGATTAGGAGAAATATTTAACCCTAGGAATTTTTTCGATCGTGTATTTATCCATATTGCACTAAGCATAACACTCAGGAAGATCACTCTCTTGTATTTCCAAATAGATGGGTAGTGTGCTCAACCGTATGCATGGAATCCTCCTTGAGTAGTGGCCTAAAATATTGGTTCAAGAATTATCATTCGTCACTATGATAAAATAGAGGGCTATGGACAATGAATACACCTTGGTTTAGAGTACCCTATTTTTTTTTAATGTTTAACTTGAAAGCCAAAAACACTATCATAGAAATTAAGCTTATTGAAGAGACTATACTATCACATAATTGATTAAACTAAAATAGATGAAAATACTAGTGGTGAAAGTAACAATCAAGATAGGATCTATTAGTAATAGTCAGGTATCTCTTCATCCAAGGTTATAATCAATAATAGTCAAGACAGAGTTTGACTATACAATTGTCAGTTACATAGTCAATAACAATCAAGACAGATTCTAACCATGCAATTGTTAGTTACACTTGGAAATTATAACAATTAGGGCAATTGTTAGTAATAGAATATACCAAGACAACCATTAGAAATAGTAAGTTATAGATTCAAATAGAACAATTGTCACTATCCAATACTATAAATCCTGCTAAGGGGGTTGTTGGACAAAAATCAAGTTGTGAACCAAGACTCCAAGAAAAAAACATACAAAACTTGACTAGAAAAAAAAGTTAGGGGTGCCAAAAATGTCATTTAGAGATCTAAGCTATTTGATCATCTTTTTGACATGATTTTTTTGATATATAACAACAAATATTTTTGTGGATCATTACTAAAATAGTAACTATAAAAATAGTATTCTTATATTTTTAAGTATCCTTAAAATGTAAGAATTTATAGAGTATGGCTACAGACACTGCATAAGAAATGGATATAAATATTATCACTCAAGTAACTTCATGGGAGTAGCATTTGGGAGGCTAGATAAGATATGGTTTAAATTAGTTGAGGGATGAACTCAAATCTTTACATGAATGCATGGCCTATGTGATAAGGAACAAAATAATACGGAGGAATTAAATAAAAAATTCCCCACACATATGGTCAATTTGGTTCTTATGACCGTAAAAGCAAAGGATCCAACAATCAAGAGTGGGATTTCCATAATAATAATGGATTTAAATTTCCCAAATTAGACTTTTCAAAGTTTTATGAAAAGAATCTGGAAGGATGGTTATGTCAAGCAGAACAATATCTTAGTCTTCATAATATTCCTTAGTATATGTGTCTCACAATTGTCTCTTTCAATCTTGAACCAGATGCTCTACAATGGTTTTAGTGGCTTTGAAAAGCAAACACTGAGATTTTTTATATTGAATTCAAGAAACAACTACTCACTCAATTTGGTCCTAGTGAGTATAAATATTTTACATGAGCCCTTTTTAAACTCAAAAAACTTAAACTATTTGAGGCGATCAAACTCAATTTCAAAAATTGGCCAATCAAACCATTGGCTTGAGTCTCAAATTCTTTCAAAGTTGTTTTGTGAGTGCTTTAAAGGATGACATTAAAGCTGAAGTTAGAATATTAATACCACAAAAATTACATCAAGCAATAGCATTGGCTAGATTTGCAGAAGAAAAATTTAAGGCTTAAGGACACACCTCCAAATTCTCTCAATCCTGACTACCTTTTTTGTCTAAGCCAACATCAAATCCTACCAACAAATCTCCTACCATCAAAAAATTGACATGAGAAGAGATGGATGTTAGAAGAGTCTAAGGGCTATGTTATAACTATGATGAGAAGTACTCCCCATGACATAAATGTGTGCACCAAAAATTATACTTGCTAGATGTGGATGAGGCAACAACCACAAAATATTTGGAGGTGGAAGAGGATTAAGGAAGAGGAATACACAAAACAACTAGAGGCTGACATGAATCTTAACTAAAAATATTGATCCATTCCTTAGTAGGTATATTAACTCCCTAGACCATGAAGGTGATAAGACACTTCAAAGGACAATGAGTAATAATTCCCATTGAGTTTGAGAGTACATATAACTTTATTGATCCAACGATGGAAAAATAGGGGAAGTGTTATATAAATACTTGTAACTCCTTTGAAGTCATGATTTCCGATGGAGGAACTTTGCCTTGTAAAGGGAAGTGGTTAAATATCAAGATACAAATAGGGTAATATAATCTCAAGGTAGATATGTTTACCTTACCCTTAGGAAGATGTAATGTTGTTTTGGGAGCATAGTGGCTGAGAAAGTTGGGCCCAATATTATGGGATTTTTTTAGCTATGGATGTAGGGAACTGAGTACACCCTATGGGGGATGAATTCCAAGGCTACTCAATTTGTTCCATCTCATAGGATGGAAAAAATGTTGAAATAGTCAACCCATGGAGTTGTAGCCCAACTATTTGCTATACAATCTTTGGATGACAAGGACAAGGATCACTAAGAGTAATTATAGTTTTTATTATAAGAAAATGCCAATATTTAAAGAATACAAAGGAATAACCTCTCTTCATACTCATGACCATGTAATTCAACTTATTCCAAGTAGTCTTCCTCCAAATGTCCACCCCTACAAGTACCTATATGTTCAAAAATAAATAAAAAATATGGTGTAGGAAATTCTTGTTGTAGGGGTTATTCACCCTAGTGTTAGTCCCTATTCTTTCCAATGTTGTTGGTACTAAAAAATGATAGGTCTTGGTATTTGTGTGTGGATTTTAGAGAACTCAATAAAATAAATGTTAAAGATAAATTTTTCTTCCTAGTAATTGATGAGCTTCTAGATGAGTTGCATGGTGCTAAATATTTCTCAAAAATTGTATTTGTGGTTAGGATACCATTATATTCAAATTAAAGAAGATGACATTCCTAAAACTAATTTTAGGACTCACGAATAGCATTATGAATTCTTGGTAATACCATTTGGTTTGACCAATGCACCTTCTACTTTTTTTTAAGAGAAAAACCCCTTGTGGGGCCGCCTTGGTCTGAGAGACCACGATAAGGGGGTTCTACATCGTCAAAGTCACCCAAGATTCACACTCGACCCTGACCACACCAACATTATCAATTGGATTTTGGGCACCCATTGAAATTTTTGGTAGGGTGGAGGTTCCAACCTAGGACCTCTCTTGGAGGATTTCCCTCTCCTCTCCAACTCACCTACAACACCTGGGTACACCTACTTTTTAGAGTTTGATGAATTTTATTTTTTGGCCCATACTTTGCAAATTTATTTTAGTCTTCTTTGATAATATTCTACTTTATAGTCACTCTTTGGATGAGCATCTCCATAATTTGGATCAAACCCTACATTTTTTATCTGAGAATAAGCTTTATGCCAAGAGCTCAAAGTGTTCATTTGGATTACAAGAAGTAGAGTATTTGGATCACATTATCACCAAAGGAGTTAAAGTTGATCCTAAAATTTTTTATGTGTTTCAAGAATGGCAAAAGCCTCAAACCCTAAAGGGACTTTGAGAATATTTGGGGCTCATTCGATATTACCAAAACTTTATGCAACATTATGCAAAGATAACGACTCCTTTAACAACCATATTAAGAAATAATTCCTTTATTTGGTCAGAACCAATAGAGAATTTTTTTTAAAAATTAAAGAAAACTATGAAAACCACCCCAATATTAGAAATACTTGATTTTTTAAAACCTTTTTTAATTGAAAATATGCTTATGGCAATGGAATCAGGGCATTTTTGATGCAATAAGGATGACCATTGGAATTTACTAATAGAGCACTTTTGGGCCAAAATTTGGGCAAATATAATTATGAAAAAGAGATGCTACTAATTTTACATGTTAATCATTGGAGGCCATATCTCATTGGGTGTCATTTCTCAATAAAAATTGACCATCAAAGTTTTAAGTACTTAGAAGATAGGGTCCCCACACCTGAACAACAAATATGGGTATTTAAAGTGTTGGGCCATGATTATGAAATCACATATAAAAAAGGAAAGGAGAATATAGTGGTTGATGCACTATACCAATAGTATGAAGATCAGGGAATGTTAAATTCTATATCTACACCACTCCCTCAATGGATCAATCATCTTAGAGAAGAAATGATCAAGGATTCTAGTTCATAAAATTTGATCAATAAATTCCATGTAGATCCCAACTTATGCTCTAGATACACTTGGTATGATCAAGAATTGAGATATCATGACCAAATTTTTATTCCTAAAAACTTACAAGTACGAGAGCTTATCTTTTAGGAAATGCATGCATCACCAATGGTTGGACATTCTAGATTTCTCAAGACCTATGAAAGGACCAAGCATGATTTATTTTGAAAGGGAATAAAAACGGATATTCAAAATTTTGTGGAAGAATATGACATGTGCCAAATAATTAAATGTAAAATTGTGTGTTCCCCTAGAACCTTCCAACCCTTATCGATTTTTAATCAAGTGTGGGCATATATTTGTATGGATTTCACTAAAGGGTTAACCAAGTTGAGAGAAAATATAATTATTTTGGTGGTAATGGATCATATCATAAAGTATGCTCATTTTTGTTCCTTATCCCATCCCTACACAACCTCCGTAGTTGCCCAATTTTTTTAGACTCAATCTTTTACCTTTACGTAATACCCGGATCTATTATGTTAGATAGGGATCCTAATTTTATCAATTACTTTTTGTGGGAACTATTTAAGTTACATGGAACTCAATTTAAAATGAGTTTGGCCTATCATCCTCACACTGATAGCCAAACTAAAATTGTTAAGTGTTTGGAAACTTACCTTTGTTGCTTTTCATCAAAATATCCTACACAATGAGCTAAATGCCTTTCTTTGGTTGAATGGTTGTATCATACTTCATATTATACTACTACCATAGTTACCCCATTTGAAGTAGTATACAATATTCCTACACCAACACCCTCCTACATTCCAAGAATCTCCAAGATTCAAGTTGTCGATTCCACTCTTAGCCAGCATGTTGTCATCCTTTAACAACTTAAGGTAAATATTTAGTTAGCTTAGAACCATATCCATCAATAGGCTGATCAACATTGTTCTAAGAACAAGTTCTAAGTGGAGGACATGGTTTTTCTTTGCCTAAAACCTTACAAACAATCATATCTCCATCTATGTAGATGTCAAAAACTTATAGCCAAATACTATGGTCCCTACTAGGTATTACAATGGATCAGTTATATAGCCTATACATTTTCTCTTCCAACCACTTCTAATATCCATCTAGTCTTTCATATATCCTCCATAAAGAAGGTTTTTGGAAACAAGGTATAGGTTCAATCCATATTATTAGAGTTGTATGAAGAAGGATCCATCATTCTCGAGCCTAAAATAACTCTGGACAGGATATCATGCACCCTTCACCACCATGTCACCACTGATGTTTTTATTCAATGGAAATGATTACAACCTAAAATACTATATGGGAGTCCCTTTAGTAGCCTCGATAATAATTTCATCATCTTTAGCTTTGAGGATAATTTTTTTTGAGGGGGAAGGGCATGTTAGGACCCCATCCTAACACTAATATGTAATAATCATTTTCTAAAATGGGGACCCAATATTAATGATATTATGTAATGTTTTGTAATATTTTGTAGCACTAGAGGTGCCTAGACAAGTGGCATCATTTAATGTAATTATTATAAATAATATAACTATTTTGTTTGGTTGAAAATTCTAGCTTGGGTGGTTTGCATGTAATCCAATTATTGAGCATTAGGTTTAGGGTTATGAATAGTATTTAAAAATGGAAGTGATATAGATGGATATATATTTTTGTATATTCAATCAAATTTCTATTTAGTAGGTTGCCTCCTCGAAGATACCCATGATTATGTATTATGATTTGTGAGATTAATATATCTTTTTGCATTTATATTTTGTATTACAATATTTTGTTCTTTCACAAATTACTGCTTTTATTGTAATATTTATGTGGATGTGCTTATTTTAATTAGAATATTCTTAACATATTTTTAATTATTTGATGTTAAGGTAATTATGTGTTAAAAACAAATTAAAGGTTATTATGTGCTTATAATATCATGCCCTAATTTGACTCAATGTTACACCAATGTAGAATTGCTTGATGGTTGTATGTGGACCCTTGGCATTCTTGGTTTAAGGTAATGGTTGGCTAGAGTTGTTTTTATTGGTTATATGGGATTGAAACAGACCCCACCCATATTATATCATAACCACATAGTGGTATTACAAAAAAGCTTGTATATTATCCATGTATCACTTGGCAAGATTCAAACCTAGGTATCCTCCTTAAAAGTTGAGGAATCTAACTGGTTAAGCTAAAGCCACTTGATGGTTGGCTAGAGTTATTTATGTAATTTAATTTGTTTAAGGTGACGGTTGGTTAGATTTATTTATATATGTTACTTTATCCTTGTATTTCGTGGAGGGGTTTTGGAGATGACATAATGATTCAGTATTGCATTTTTGTGTTTTATGAGCATGATTGATGTAAATCTCTAGATTCTACTCAAGCTAGTTGATTTCATTATTTGATTGAACTAGATACTTATGAGTGGATTATACTAAAAACAAGTGATGAATATTTTTTTATAAGGGTTTAAAAATATTATAAATAATAAGTGTATATATAAAAGCCTAAAAATAAATTTTGTGATAAATATAAAAGTTATTTATTTATTTATTTTTATTTTTTGCATAAAGAAAAGTTTATGATACAAAAATTGATTTAATTTTTATGATTGAAAATAGAATATATAATCTAGCCACTATTTATCTAAGCCAAGCTCTCTCTTGATCTGGACTATCCTATGCTTGGTGAAATAAGTAACATATTATGCATTACTACTAAAAAACTAAATCTCCTCATCCACACATAACACTAGTTACATAAAAAATTATAACAATAGTGATGTGTAGCACCCTTGACATGTAACACCAGTGATGTGTGGTTCCAATGATGTGTAGCACTAGTGACATGTTGATGTAGCTCCTTTGGAATGTAAAACCAACAAACTAGCTCCAATTATATGTAGTACCAATATTTGTTGCACTTTTCTCCATCACTCTTGTATTATTTTATAGCTCATGTGAGTCATTCTGCTCCTTTACTAGTAAATTATTTTTGAGCAAGGTCAAATTATTTTATTTTGGTCTTTCCATGCTCTATTTGAATTCTTTCATCAACAAATTGATCAACCATTTTATTAAAGTTTATTGTCGCATGTACATAACTTATGGATTTGAAATGGTTGCATATTTATTGATTCTCCTATGGAATCACATCCTACATTAGGTTTGATATTCCACCTTTTTGATCGTTGCTTCAATGACCAATTTCAAATCTCCATTTAGTATTAGTTCTAACCACTCTTTCCACCTAGCAATTTCAATCCTTTATTCAAAGCCAAAAACTCTACAAAATTGTTCAAATTCATTCCTAATCCTTCAACGAATTCTACCAATACTCTCCTTAAACCATTCATTATAATACCTCTACTCCTGAGTTCTTTTTCAATGCACCATCAAAAAACAAATGGTATGCTCTAGTATTAAATATCGGAGGCTCATATTTCTTACTCACCTTCTTGGTTACAAATGATATTTCTAAAAGTTGAACTATTATTTTTTTAGCTTTCACTAGTGAGTCTTCATTCTCAATATTTATTTTATTGGCTTTAATTAAGTGTTTAAGGATTTCTATGCTATGAAAATATTTCCCAAAGGGCTACATATTTATGTCTTGAAATATCATTACATTTCAAGATTTCCATATCTTCTACAATACAATTCATGATAGTACTTCCCAAATTAATTTTATTGATGATTTTCCATATTTGTAAAAATATTAATTAGTGGATGCTTTAATTATAATTATAAAGTATGATTTTCTTTTCATTTTTCAAAAACAAGTGATTATACGAGGGTTTCATCTATGTTGAGTGCAAGCAGCTCTAGAGGTTGCTTTTCGAGACCTTTGGGCCCTAGCGACCAACAATTTTGTGGTTTTTTCTCAAGATTTTAGTGGGATATGTTGTAGGAGATCCAAGATTGGTTAGAAATATATTTCAATAGATCTTCATGTTGTGAAATTTATTGACAATAGATTCCAATTTTTTGCACAAAATAAAAGTGAAAATCATACCTTTTCTCGGTGTCCAAGGCATGGATTAAAGAGATCTTGAAACAAGTTTAAAGTAGCTGATAGAAAAATAGTTTAGATCTTAAGTAAATGTGATGCTAAGGAGCACCCCCAAAACAAATTTACTGTGGAAACCCCTTTCAAGGGTAAGGATTTCAAAAAATCAGCCCAAAAATAAATTTTAGGGATGCCCTCCATGGTGGATAGCCTCAACCTAATGATAACATTAATCTTAGGGTTTCTTGTAAACCTTTGAGAATGCCTAAGATTAATCCTACTAAGTTGGGATATCTTAGGGCAACTGATGGAACTCCGATTGTTAAGCTAGATATGGGAATCATTGAGATTGAAATAGAAGATTTGGAAAAAGGAGGACTAATTTGTTGTTACTTGGGTTTTTATTTGGGCCTATCTACTATCAAAGTTTAAACTAAAAAAATTTGGAAAACAAAATGTGAGTTACAAATCTCTATTTATCCAAATGGTTATTTTCTTGTTTTATTTACTACTAATAAAGATAGAGAGAAAATATTTCAAGGGGGTCCCTGGTTATTTGGAAGGGTAGGGCTTTTCATGAAGTCTTGGCGTACTAAATTTAAAGCCAAAGAAGAGATACCTTCTATAGGTCCTATATGGGTTAGACTCTTTGGCCTCCAAATTGAATTCTAGAATTTGACTATTTTTTCTTCAATTGTAAAATCTTTGGGACCTTTTATGATGATTGTTGATTGTACCAATTTTTTTTAACATATTATTTATGATCAAATTTGTGTTTTAATGGATTTTGACAAACCCCTACCTGAAAATATCTCATTACAATTTGGGAAGGACACTTGGGAGCAAGTAGTGGACTATGATAACATTCCTTTTCATTGTCGAATTTTCTATGAATATGTTCTATTGGCTAGCGTCTTCCCAAATAAAATTCTAGATCAAAATAAAGAGGATACAAACTTAGTAGGTTTCCAAATGCCTAAGAATAAGAGCACTCAAAAAAAACAATTATGAAGGATCAATCGAAGTTATCAACTAATATGTTTGAAATTATTTTCACAAATGATGTTCTAGGTGAGTAAGAGGAAATAATGGAGACAAAAATATTATAAATACAATTTAAATATGCAGGGAGGGACTTAGAGACAAACCATAAAATTAAAGATTTTCAACAAGAAAAAATGGAGGTACACCAAAGAAAAACAATCTTTTAAATGTTGAGACTTTAGATAATACAGGTTCTAAGATAGACTATGTTGAACCTTCTAGTAACACTTTGCCCTTATACACATAATATTCAATGTTAGAAGCCATCCCAGATTCAGTTGGATAAATTCAAGAAATAGGGGAAAAACTAAAGATGGATTCCAACAAAAAGGTAGGTCACAAGACCAATCAACATCAAATGGTGAAAGAAGATGAAAAGCTTGTTGAGGAAGGTAAGATTATTGCCCTTAACAATTTCTTTAGCCTTGGTATTAACGAATATCATCACTTGGAATATTATAGGACTCAAAGGGAGTCTTTCAAAACAAAATAAAATTAGAAAAATGATTTAGAAAAACCATCCACATCTTGTTTTCCTTCAATAAACAAATATTTCAATAGAGGAAATAGATTCAATTTCTAGTAAAATCAGGCCAGCTAGAAAAGTTGCTTCCCTTAGTTCCCAAGGGACTTTTGGTGGTATTGCTTACCTTTGAGACCCAAAATAGGTTGGTATTCACCATATGGTTGGAAGCTAGGGTCTTTTGGCTAGAGCTATTGAAAGTAGACATTCTAACCAAATTATGATTTGCATAATTGTTTATGCTCTGACTACTTTGGAGGAAAAGAGAAGACAATGGAATAATATAACTTATATTATCTCTCATTTTATTGAAGCTTGGATCTTGATCAGGGGATGTTTCAATACCATCCTCTCTTTGGATGAGAAAATGAGGGTAAATAAAAATTTAGACAAAAGAAATGATCTCATGAGTGAATATATTGAAAACCTTCATCTTGTGGACATCCAACCAGATAATGACCTTATGACTTGGTCTAACAGAAGGTAAGGATTAACTTGTATTATGGAGAGATTGGATAGGTTCTTGTTCTTTGAAAATTTCTTAATATAGGGTCATATTCCTAAGGTGAAGATTCTTAACAATGCAGGTTCGGATCATTGGCTAGTCATGGTGGAAATTTGGAAAACCAATGTGAGTTTCTTGCCTTTTTTATTTCAATTAATGTGGCTTAGAGAAGTTTCCTTCAAACCTCGAGTACAAAAATGGTGGAAAGAAGGTAAACCAAGGTATAGGACTAAGATTTTTTTCCAATAGGTTACAATATATTAAATCCAAAATCAATATTTGGAAGTGGAAGAAGTTTGGAGATGTCCGGTAAAAAAAACATGAAGTTATTGCTCAACTTAAAAATTTGAATAAGAAAATATGTTTAGATGGCCTCACAGAGAGTAGAAGTACAAATGAAATTAGACTCACTACTCATTTAGAGGAATGGGAAAAAATAGAAGAACTCTTATGGAAGCAAAAATCTAGGATCCAATGGGTCAAAGAAGAAGATCAAAATACAAATTTCTTCCACAAATCTATTCTAGCTCCAAGATCTCACATTTTTATTTCTTTCCTAAAATATGATTATGGAGATGTTGTCTACACCTAAAAAAGGGATGAACTCTGTTGTTGTCAATTAATTTTTCAATCTATTTGTTGTTGCACCTCTTGACTCGACTTCTCAATAGAATATTCTTTAAGCCATCCTTGCTCTTATCAATTCTGAGGAGAACTATATTTTGACTACACTAATTACTATTAATGAGCTTCAAAAAGGGGTTTTTAAAATTAAAAAAGGAAAAACCCCAGGTCCTGATGGTTTTCCTATTGAGTTCTATCAAGAGTTTTGGGATATCCTTCATGCTAATTTATTAGAGGTGGTGGAAGAAGCTAGGAAAGCCAAAGAAAATTTGCTAGTTATCAATAAAAATTATATAGCTCTTATCCCAAAAGCTCAAGAGAGAGATCATATCTCAAATTTTAGACCTATAGCTTTATGTAATTTTCTTCTCAAAATTATTATGAAGATCATGGTGGAAAGGTCGATATCTCTTTTGCATAATATTATTTCCCTTGAACAAGGGGGTTATGTAGAAGGGCATAAAATAGTGGATGAGATAGTTCTTGCTCAAGAAGCCATCCATTCCATGGAAATGCAAAAATATCTATCTATGTTCATTTGTTTAAACTTATCTAAAGCTTATGACAGAGTGGATTGGTATTTCCTTGTTAAATTTTTAAGTCAATTTGGCTTCTCTCAGGATTGGATGGATTGGATTATGGGATGTATATCCTCGGTGTCCTACTCTATTTTTATCAATGGTAGACCTCTCTTCCAATAACTTATGTAGGCATTACTCTCAATATTCAAAGACAAAAAAATACTGGAATTGGTTGTCAGATAGAGTTAAGAAGAAAATTGAAAAGTGGACCAATAGGTGGGTTTCATTTGGGGGTAAAATTATCTTGGTAAAATCAGTCCCTCAAGATATACCTATTTATGTTTCTACTATGTTGAATATCACAAAGTCTATTCTTCGAGAATTAGATCAAATCAATCATTAATTACTTTGGAGTGGTACTAAGGAGAAAATAAAATGGGCCTTGGTGAAATGGGATACTTTATGCCTTCCCAATAGTGAAGGGGGTTATATTTCCAATCTACTATTAATAAAAATAATGCTTTAGCTGCTAAATTGTATTGGAGAATGTTGAATAACCACAATGCTCTTTGGACCAAGATTCTTCACGCTAAATATGTTGAGAATAAAAATCTTGAAGACCTTGTTCATTAATAATTACCTACCAAAGGTTCTATTTTAGCGGTTATTAAGATTGGTGAGGATTTGATTAAGCAAAATTTATTTTGGATAATTCATAATGGTCAATAGGTAAAATTTTGGATAGATTCTTGGGATGGTCACCAGCCTTTGATAACTCAAATTCTTGACTGGAGGCCTTGGATGAAGGAGCTTCATCAAGCTAATTGGATAAAGGTTGATAATTAATATCAATACCATATTCGTAATCCAAATGTTGGTAGATATTGGATCCCTATTGAGGGTTGGCCTATTTAAATGCTAGAAAGGTAAAGAAAAGATATCCAAAGCATCCTTCACTAATAAAAAAAGAAACATAGCAAAGTAGTACTCTAAAAATGTAAACTAGTTTTTGATTCACCAGATCATAGATGTGCAAGTGAAGAGCATACTCCTAGTGTTGTAAGATTTCTAGTTCACCATATCACATTACGTGCAAGTGAAGAGCATAATACCGACAACAAAAATATATTAGAAAATAGAAGGAAGAAAAATGAGGGATTATAAAATTAAAGAAAAAGACGAGTTAGGAAAGTAACAAAAACTTTTGGTTAAATTTTTATTCCAAAAAAATAAGTGATACATCTACAAAATTCCGAACGCGTTTTGACCTACAAGTCTCATCAATGGAGTGAGCTTCGAAGAGGTACAACCTCTCTTTATAAATACCTAACTCTAGGGGGGAGTTGAAGAGTAATGCATGTGGGATAAAAACACCCAAGAATTATTACAAACCATAGGTTTATAGACCAAGACGATGAAAAGAAAATAATTCCCAAGCTCAACCCCCCAAAAAAACACCCACCTAGAAAAGAGAAGAAACACATTAAAAATGTGAAAATACAAGGTGGAAAAGAGTCCCTCAAATAATTTTATTTTTAAAAATATAATATCGAAGAGGTTTTTGGTTCCTCCAAAAAATTATGCCTCAAGCAATGTGCTTGAGCTCTCTATATTTTGTCAATTTTTCAAACATTGGAGAAATAATATATGTGCCAATTCAAAGATCTCTAACAAAATTAAAATTGTCCAACTTCAAAATAAGAGAAATTATTTTTATTTTAGTTCTATGTATGCGTGCTACTTGCTCCAAAAATGATGAGTGTCGTAAATCACATCATTTATATTTAAGTTTTTTCAATCCAGGGCGGTGTCCAATGGCTATATACGATAGCAGAGGTAGGTAGCTTGAAGATCATCTCATTCAGAAAATAGACTTTATTGATGAGACAAGTTAGCTTTGGG
Source organism: Wollemia nobilis (assembly GCA_028583015.1). Taxonomy (NCBI): domain Eukaryota; kingdom Viridiplantae; phylum Streptophyta; class Pinopsida; order Araucariales; family Araucariaceae; genus Wollemia; species Wollemia nobilis. Next base: position 33,909 of record JAQPPZ010011681.1, on the reverse strand, counting down.
GGTTTTTGGTGTCACTTCTAATATTATGAACTGAATTTGAATTCTAATTACACTTGCAAAAGTAAAATTATAGAAATGAAAATATTATAGAAAATGAAACCTAATTACATTTTTAGAATTGGAATGATAGGAATGAAAATATTGCATAATTGAAATACACAAGCTTATAACCAATCAACAAAATGGAAATGCCAAGAAGCTGGGAACAACTGCTAAAAAATAGGGAAAAACCACAAATGCTGTAAATTACAAATTTATGCTATTGATTCAACTGACATACACACACATATATTATGAAAATACAAACTACAAATACTACATACATCTATAGTAAACACAGTTAGTAAACAAGAAATAGAAACTGCCAAGTTTTTTGCTAATCTGCTGTAGCAAAAGTTCACAGAAAAACCTGTCAGCAATTAATCCTCCTTCTGGGCCTAGAAGTGGCCCTTTATCCCTAATCTAGAAGAAGGTGAAAGGATGCTACTAACTACTCAATGCTCACATATTATCTCAGAACAACAAATGGATGGAAATACTACACTTTATTGACTATCACACAACATTACAATATTGCAGGAGAATCCTGCTAAATTGTTGTTCTGCTACAACTTCTACTTCCTAAAAATTTTCTCTATGTCTATTGCTACTTCTATATATATGCTCAACCAAAAAGGGAGCCTATTATTTATAATAATCTATTATATGTGCTACGCTTACAATCTATTCTATTTTAGTGGTTCAACAACTGTTCTGAAGTTGTCTTCCTCCAATTCAGGAAATTGTTATATTGTAGCATTTCATTATCCCTTGATGTGTGTTTCTCCATTCATGGAAATGAGTTCACAGAGATGAGAAAACATCTCATACACCTATATCCTTTCCCAAATTATCCATTTCCACATTTCTAGGTGCTTTGTTTACCTTTTTGACCAGAACTGGTCCTTCTCTACTCATTTCAAAGCTACTCCAGAATATCTATTAGTGCAATAACTTGACACTTATCCATACACCAGATGCTCAAGAAAGTGGGTTTGACTAGCTAGGAAGTCTCCCTAAGTCCTTAGAAGATAAATTCAACCAGTTTTACGTGTTGTAGCTGACAAATTCCAAGCCATGTTATTTATGGACAACTGGTTGGAATTTGTATGGTCAAAAATTTTGTGTTTCAGATTTTCTGCATAGTTGCAACAACTTGATACTTTTTGCAATTTAAACCGGTTAGGAAGAAAGTAAACTAAGTTAAATGCCACCAAAATAGGATACACATTAGTACACATTACTATATACTTCAAATACACTTGCATTTACTAAGTAAATCAACTGAAACAATGCAAATAAATGCAAAAAATGGTTAGAACAGAGCACTATGCTCCTAAATAGTTAAACATGTAAATATTAATATATAATGCATTCAATCATAAAAATTAGCGTAGAAACATAGCATAATATTTATCAAGCAGTTTGTGAAATATCCAAAATAGTCCATGAATGAGGCAATTCCTGGCCTCATCATTTCCCCCCAACCTATTCTAATGCATGTCCTCATGCATTTTGCAAGGCCACAGAAGCACATAGATCTATGTTCAAATTTATTTCTTGATAACTCCATAGTTTCCCTTTATAGTATCCTCTGGTTTCCTGTAGTTGCTTAAGCCAATCTTGAAACTGCTCATCTGGTTGAGGATCATTGTCAAAGAAATAAGGAACAGGGGTTATAACAGTAGGCATTATGTACCTTAGACCTATCCAATGATCTTTCACTTCTAGGATGGTATGTATTATGTATTATGCTCTTCTTCTGGACCATAATAGATTGTTGGGTGAGATGGGTTCTCTTTTCTGTAGTGATATTGGTAATTCTCCCCATCTAATTTGGCAAGATGATAAAGCATTTGCAAAATTTTTGGTACAAGAGGTTTGAAAACTAGACATACAATCATTAATATTATTTAGATAAACCAACATGATCTTTTTTTATCTCATCATGGTAGAATGTTGATTGGTGGAAGTCCTGTGACTAGGATGGACTGGTCTTAGTAGCAGCTTAGCTTTTAATTCAATTTCTTTATTTGCCTTTTTATCCTGATCCCAATATATTTGTTTTTTCTATATAGACATAAAGGCTCTCAACTAAATATCCCCTATAAAAATATGTGGTAGAAATGTCACATTTTTTGGCATGAGAAATTGGTGTAGGAATAGCTCACACATTAAATTTTTTTGTTCCTCTAGACTGTGTAAATAGGCTTCCAGAAATTCTTCAGTAGTGTCCAATTTGTAAGGGAGATTGGAGCAAATCCTCATTACCTTCCAGTGGAGGTACTTCTATTTCAATATTAAGCTATAAAATCTAGTTGGTCTCCTAAATTGGACTAGATATTCTACAACTTGGCAGAGATACTGTACTTATTCCTACAACCTGTTTATTTCTGTGCTTTGAGTTTCAATCTTCTATTCCAAAGGTTTTAATGATAAAATTTATGCTTCGAGCTTTTGACATTTCAATATCCAGTGTGCCATATCTTCATTGTATTTTATCAGTGTAATTGTCTATGGGGGTCTGATTATTTGTTGTACTTTTGGTAGTAAATCTACTTGCACCCCAATTTTTGCTATTTCAACTTGATGTGTAATAAATGGAAACAATTGTATAGAAAATTGGTGAGAATGCATGCTTACCTAATCCTTTATTTACTTTTCATTACTGATATCCACTACTTCCTATAGTGTCTGTGCTTTTTGTTGTTGTAGGTTATTAGAGTGTGCAACTTCAAAATATTCCGTAGATGGGCCTGACACTTCATGTACAGGTCTAGTGATAATTTCAATGTATTCATCTTGCTGATGGATCTACATATCTGCCATATCCATTTCATCCCTTATGATGGGTGATATTTCCTTAGGTAGTTGCTCATGTATTGGTGCTTCAATTTGGGAAGGGAATTGTGGCCCATCATTTGGTATGGCTACTTCTCTATTTTGCTCTGCTAGCTCCAATAAAATTCTTACCAAATCATCTTCAACATCAGATTCTGTAGGTTGTGGTTCAAGATTTGCTAACCTATCCTTTAATCTGTCCACCTCCCGCTGTAAGTCAGCAATTTGTTTATCTTTTTCTTCTATGGAAGCCTCCCTTTGTTCAATCCATCTCATTTGTGTTTTAATGACACTCCTAGTAGCTCGTAGTTGTTCTTGTATATCTTATTCTTCCTCTTCTTCTACTATGGAATCTACTTCAGATTCAAAAGAATAAGTAGGTGGGTCATCCATCATAGCCATATCTATATTTGTACCTGTATCCTCTATGCTTACATTTGCAATCACTTCTACAAATATTTTTTCCTACTGTGTGTCTACAGCAGATGTGTTAAATGTGTCAAGGTGTTTCCTTTGATCTTCAACCATTTGCTAAGGAAGTTTTCTAGGGATTTTTTGTCATGGTGATAATGCTTCAACATCCACTACTTCCTTAATTATTTCACACTTGTGAAGTCTAGAGGACCTTTACAATCCAAGAGTAGACTGCTTCCTTTTGTGTTTTTTGATGGATTTTGACAATTATGGAGCATATTCTGCTCCTGATGGAGATGTCTCCATTTCAATATGAGTTTCCCTGCTTGAACTCCCTAGTTGTTCAGTGGTTTGTATTGGAAAGACAGTCACATCTTCAGATAATGTTACTTTCCTCCTCTTTTCTATAGGACTAGTTTTAGATTTTGCTTCTCTTTGTCTTCTAGTCCTAGCAGATGGAGGTCCTTGTGGTGAAGAGGGAATATCATTTTTAGAGGCTTCATATCCTGCCTCTTCTTCATTATTTTTAGGGCTTTTAGGGCTTTCATCCCTTGTCTCTTCTTCATAAACCATTTCATTCCAAGAAGAGAAAAATCTATCAAAACTCCTAGGGTTTCCCCTAAAATGATATTTGCAGATAAGTTTAATCAGTCCATGATGCTTAGGGGTTCCCTTTCCTGCCTGGTAGCGTTTTTCCATGTTTTGTAACTCTTGGTGTAGATACAAAGGGAAATTAACCCTAACTTCAAGGTTTTGGCCACCATGCCTTAAATGATTTAGAATTTTAATATGGTGGCCAGATAAAACAACAAATTTCCCTTCACAGGTGAGAAATTGTATTACCCACACAACTACTTCATCCCATGGATGCTGCAGACTTGTTCATTTGACCCCCTTGCAAATATTGTTATTCATTTGATATTCAATTTGTTTATCCCCTTCTTCTCTAAATTGATTAACTATCTCTGTTAGGGCATTTTTACCAGTTTTTGAAATTTGTAACCCTCACAAAGGTAACTCAATGTTTTGGCTTAAGATTTCAAGTGTTACCTAGATTGTCATGCCACTGATGTTGATCTGATTATTTTTTAAGGTTCGCACGAATTCTACCACCAGCCCTTCAAAATATCTATAAAAATTGTTAATAAATAGCATTAACCCTCCTTCTTCAAAAATCCACATCATCTCAGGATCCCTCTACAGATAATTGGTGTTTTCTGGCTCAATTTTATTCTTTTTCCCCATTTTAAAATTCCTCTGCGTTCTACTTCCTTACTGCCCTGCAATATTTTGTTCTCCAGTTTGTAATCAGTAGTTTCAGTTGAGAGTGATACCAGAGCTTGCAATGATTTGAAATACATGACAATTAATGTTAGAGTGCATGAATTATCTTCGAAATGTGTCAAGGATCATGAAAAAAAACAAATTATTTTCTACCAACACATGGCAGATACTAAGTGGCTATTTCCTGTGATGGCAAGAATCAAATTATCTCAACTGTTGATTACCCACTGATTTAGTTTAGATTTGGCTGAGGCGGAAATATGTCATGGGTAATTACAGGTAAATTTTATTGATTTCCAAGTTTTCATTTTTTGAGGTATCTCGTTTGCATGACCCGAAGAGTGTGCAAGAAACCAAAGCATGTGGTTTTTCTGAACAAATATTTCCCATCATATCTCGGGATAATGCAACCCATGAACCTTCTTGAATCTTGTTCTTTGACCTATTTACCAACTTTGGACTGCAGAATTTAAAAATAAAGTTATGCCACGTGGCATTTTCATGTTTCCAATTGCACCACGTAATCAATTTTGCTCCATTTTATTTCGAAGTTGTTTTTCATTCCGAAGTTTGAATACTGGTAAATTCCAAAGCTTGATTACTTTCCCATTATAATTTTGTTCTTTGCTTATAAGGGAACAAAAAATATTCTTATTCCAGAGCTTGATATCATTCTGAAGCTCTGCACACCAATTTCCCAAAACAGGTCTTGTTAACTGAGACTATAATCTGTTTCCCTTAATCCTTTCAAACTAGCATGAAATTTTTGCTTTCTTTTGACCAGATTTATTACTTTTGTATTTATCAAACCTTATGAATATTTTATACTAACTAGTGATTTTTATACACTACATACTAAATATCTACAATGATAAAAATGCAAGGGCACATACCTATTTTCAACAATTATCTACATTTGTACAGGTGTCTGTTTTTGCTGATTACTAGTTGAATTTTATACTAAACAAGACAGGTGCAGTCTGAGAAAAAATAAAATAATGAATGTGGAACCAATCAAGGCAAACATGCCGAAGAAATGGTTTTCATGCAATCCAATTTAGAAGTGCCTCCTAGGAGGTTTTCCTTTCTGAATTAATCCTTTTTTTATCATTCTGCTGAATCTGTTGTGGAAGGAGTAGTTACCTCCATCATGTATACATCCAATTGCTCCATTTGCTTCAGAAATTCATCCATAGTTAGTGGTGCATGGTATATCTTGAGACAATGTCCATTAACCACTAAATTCCTTCATGAATCATCAATGGGTTAAAGACGAACAACTCCATTTCTAAATACTTCTTCAATTATATAAGGTCCAAGCCATCTAGTTTGTAACTTTCTAAGAAAATATTCATAGCAAGAATAAAACAACAAAGCCCAATCGCCTTGCTAAAATTCCCGTTTTTGAATGTGACTGTCATGCCACAACTTTCGCTGTGCTTGAATCATCTCCATTTGATGCAATGCATCCATTCGTAGTTCATCCAATGCATTGAGCTATAAAATCCTGTTTGTTTGTGCTTGTGACAAGTCAATACCAAATTTCAAAGAAGTTTTTAGTGTTAGTAATTAAAATTCAATAGGTAAAAGAGGCTTTTTACAATAAATCAATTCATAAGGTGTGAATGTTGTGGTGGATTTCCATGTAGTGTTATAAGCCCAAACTGCTTTAGGTAGTTTCTCCCTCCAATTCCTCCTATGGGAAGCTACTATTTTGGTTAAGATTCTTTCTAATTCTTGATTTGTTACTTCAACCTGACCATTTGCTTGAGGGTGATAAGGTGAGCATTTTTTGTGCTTGATTTCATATAATTTAGTAAAGGCTTCAATAACCTTTGATGTAAATTGAGGTCCCTAATCTATAGTGATAGAATGTGGGACTAAAAAACGTAGAAAAAATTGTGTATACAAGAAATTAATAACTTTTTCTTCATGGGTATGCTTAAAAGTACATGCTTTGACCCATTTAGTCACATAATTAGTACATACCAAAATATGCACCTTTCCTTTAGAAGGTGGGTCAATAGGTCCTACAAAATCTAGCCTCCACCTCCCAATTGGTTCTATATCTACTTGAGGTTGTAATGGCATTTAATTAGTATATGTAGGTTTTCCCATTCTTTGGCATGCATCATAATGTCTGACATATTTTTTTACATCCTTATGCAGAGATGGCCAATAATAACTAGTACCTAAGATTTTTTGAATTGTACTCTTTACTAAATAATGTCCTCCTGATGGTTCATCATGGCATGTATGGAGAATGGCATATACTTCATCCTTGTGGATGCACCTAAGTAAGACATGGTCAGGACTGCATTTAAAAAGTCTACCCCCTATCCATTTGAAATAAGAGCTTTGCTTGATTAACTATTTATTTTGTTTAGAAGTGAAGTGAGGAGGAAATTTCCCTGTAGCCAAGTAATTAACTATATCTACAAACCATGGTGATTGCACAGAGATAGAAAATAGTTTTTCATCAGGAAAATCATCTTCAACTAATTCCCATGTGTCTATGTTTGGCAATCTTGACAAAAAATCTGCTTCTACATTGGCCTTCCCTAGTTTATTAACTATGGTGATATCAAATTCCTGTAATAGTATTAACCAACGAATAATTCTTGCACTGACCATAGGTTTATTCATCAAGTATTAAATAGCAGCATGATCTATATGGATGAACACTTGATATCCTGTGATATAGTGTCGAAATTTATTGATAGCATATACCACAACTAGAAATTCTTTCTTAGTAGTGGTGTAGTTTTTCTCTACTCTTGTCAACTTTTTACTAATGTAATAAATGGCATAATGTTCTCCATTTTCAATATGACCTAATGAGGCTCCAATTGTAGTATTGGAAGCATCAGTTTGAATATGGAATAGCAATTTCCAATTAGGAACTCTCAACACCAGGGGAGTTGTTAAATTCTCTTTCAATGCTTCAAAAGACTCTTGACATTCTATAGACTAGGTAAATTAAGAATCCTTGGTTAATAATGCAAACATTGGATTGGCTATGGTACTAAAATTTGCAATATATTTGCGGTAGAAACCAATATGTCCCAAGAAAATCCTAACATCAGTTTGAGTTTTTGGAGGAGGAAGGTTTTTTATGACTTCCACCTTCTTGGGGTCAACATTGATCCCATAAGAGGAAATGTGATGACCAAGAACAATCCCTTCCTCTATCATCAAAAAATATTTTTTAGGATTTAAAGACAAATGGTATGTTTCAAAACGTGTTAAAACTTTTTCAAGATGTTCCAAGGTATAATCAAAAGTTTCTCCACATACTATGAAATCATACATATAGATTTCCACACTTTCATTTGTCAAATTAGAGAATATTTCCAAAACAACTCTTTGAAAAGTTGTTGGAGCATTACATAAACCAAAAGGTAAAACCCTATAAGCAAATATTCCCCAAGGGCATGTGAAAGTAGTTTTCTCCTGGTCTTCTGGTGCAACCTGTATCTGATTATATCCATTGAAACCATCAAGCAAATAGAAGAATTTCTTGCCAGCAATGGTGTCTAACACTTGGTCTATAAATGGTAATGGAAAATGGTCCTTATGTGTGACTTTGTTTAACTCTTTGTAATCTACAAACACTCATTTTCCCATTTTTCTTTGGAACAATAACCAATGGGGAAACCCATCGACTATTTGAAATTGGATAAATGAACCCTACATCTAAAAATTTTTCAATTTCCTCCTTGACAATGTCTATTAGAGCAGGATTCAAACGTCTTTGAGATTGTCTCACATGTTTAACATCTTTAGTGTATATCCTATGTGTACACACATTAGGATGAATTCCTGACATATCTTTTTAACTCTAAGAAAATGCCTAAACATGTTTTTGTAGGACAACAAATAATTTTGCTTCTTGTTCATTTGTCAACCAACTATTAATGTTCAAAACATTCCCTGGTTGTACTTCAATTTGTTTTATCCCTAGATGAACAAAATTGACTACTTCATACTTGTTGATTAAAGAATTTAATGGACAATGGTGTGGTTGAAGAGTATGAAATACTCTTGATTCTATTTCAAAAGTAATTCCTAATGGGATTAATTCTTACATAGGACATGTGAAAGAGGTAATAAGATGATGATGCCATCCATGTGGCAGTGTGAAAGAGCTTTCTTGTATTGGAATGGATGAAAGGTGTTCTGAGGTCTATTCTTCATCTTTCCATAGAAAGTTATGAACATTGATTTGATCATATTTAAACCCTTGTTCTTGTAATGTATCTACTAGGATGGTTTCATCCTCAAAAAATTATCTTCCTTGTGAGTTTATTTGCTCAATGTGTTCCTTCACTATTATTGTGGCCAAGGTGGAAACAATTTCTTCCTGATCTTCATCAGATTCAGGAAACCATAACTGTCCAACAAATTTAGTTGAATGTTGGGCAGGAGGATAAAGGAAAATATTTTTGAGATCAATGCCATTTGAAATAGTCATTTCCCCTTATCTGCAGTCTATAAAAGCAGCTGCAGTGGCAAGCCAAGGTCATCCTAGAATGATGGGATAGCCATTGGCTAAATTTCTAGGCTGCAATACCAGGAAATATACAAGATATTCCCAAGAAGAAACTTCTATGGAAATATCTTCCAGTATCCCTTCTAGTTTTGCAACTGACCTATCAACCATTTCTAAAATTGTAGTTGTAGGATTGAGATTATTGAGTTGTAGTTTTTGCATTGTGTCTTTAGTTATCACATTAATTGCAGCTCCAAGATCAATCAAAACATTTGGAATTTGAATTAGCCCAATAGTGATTGTGACAAATGGACTTCCTAGGTCACTATATTTTGGAGGAACAAGTTTTCCAAATAGTAGGTCAACTAATTTTCCTTCTACTTGCACAGTTATAGGAAATGAGTTCTTCTTTCTGCTAGTTTTTTTGATACATAACTCATGAATTGTTTTCTTGATTAATGGCACAACCTTTATTACTTGCAACAAAGGAAGGGATATAGTAATTTTTTTAAGCTCTATGACTAATTATGATTCAGGGATAGTTACAGTATTATCAAATATTTCAGGATATGGTACCATTCCTGAAGGAAATACATTTTTCACCTACACATTTTCTGGTTTTTCTTTTTCCTTAAAAGTTTTTTGCAATTTTTCTAGAGTTGGATATTCTTTTTTTCCATAAATTTACTCAATGGTATGTGGAACAAGGTTAGGTAAGACCTTTCTTGAACTTAATTGGATATTACTACAATCAATAACATGAACTGCAGTAGTTTCTTCAGTTTTAGCGGCATAGACATGAGCTTCCTATCTTGTATTATTTGGGTTAGCCATATGTTGATCTGGAAGTGGAGGTTTCTTCACTAGTTGTGCTTGTTGTGGTTGCATTATTCCCTAAAAATTTTGATTAGGAGCAGGCAACAGGTTTTGAGTTTGTCCTTGATACCTTTATTGCCCTTGATATGATGGGTATTACGACCCCCATCTTTGCCCATGTTGTTGATTATGTGTCCAAGGTGGATTTGATGAGCAAGGTGCAACCAAAGTATTGTCATTGTTGTCAACACAGTCAGGTTGATCATATGATGCAATGGACAAGAATGGATAGGAGTTGATTGATGAGCAAGGTGCAGCCAAAGTATTGTCATTATTGTCAACACAGACAAAGGATCGGTTGATGCAATGGACAAGAGCACAAAAGTCATTAGATAGATCGATTGATGAAGTGCACAAGAGTACAGAGATCATATAGAACATGTACAATGATTCTCCAAGAAGACCGAAGTGGCCCATAGGCAAAATCTCAAAGAAAAAGACAAGGAAGAAAACTGTCGTGATATCCCGACATGTTGAGAAGCTGGAAAACAAACTGTTGCGATATCGTGACATGTTGAGAAGCTAAAAAAGAAACTGTCGTGATATCGCGACATGTTAAGAAGAAATAAAAGAAACTATCACGATATCGTGACATGTTAGAAGAGAGAGAAAGCGTAAGGAAAATTGTCACGATTTTGTGACATGTTAGAAGAGAGAGAAAGCACAAGGAAAACTATCACGATTTTGCGACATGTTAGAAGAGAGAGAAAGCACAAGGAAAATTGTCGCAATTTCACGACATGATGGTAGAGAGAGAAAGCATAAGAAAACTATCACGATTTCACGACATGTTGAAAGCAAAGAAGGCAAGCAGAAAAACTGTCACAATTTTGTGACATGTAGGTAGAGAAAAAGCCAAGTGAGAAAACTGTCGCGATTTCACGACATGTTTGGAGAGAAGGCGCAGGAAAAGAAAACTGTCGTGATTTCGTGACATGTTTGGAGAGAAGGTGCAAGCAAAGAAAACTGTCACGATTTTGTGACATGTTTGGAGAGAAGAAGCTTGCAAAGAAAAGTGTCACGATTTCATGACAATCTGCAAGAGAGGTAGTACGGACGAAAATGTGTCGTGATTTCATGACATGTTTGAGAGAAGGAGCTCACAAAGAAAAGTGTCATGATTTCATGACAAGTTGCAAGAGGAAGCGCTAAGGAGAAAAAGGTGTCGCGATTTTGTGACATGTCAGGTTTTTGCGACCCGATGAGAAGAAAAGTGCTAAGGAGGAGAAATGTCACGATATCGTGACAACAGTAGAGAGGAAGACTAGAAGGATGAAGTGTCATGATTTCACGACAGAAGCAAAACGAAAGAGCATGGAAGTAGAAGCGTCATGATTTTGTGACAAATTCAAGGAGGAAGAGCTCAAAGGTGAAAGCGTCATGATTTCGTGACATGTTCTATTTTCATGGGCGAAAGGCAGAGAAAGGCACAAGGCAGCAAAAGTGTCACGATTTTGTGACATGTCATGTTTTCGCTAGTGCTTGCAGAGAAGAGTGTACAAAAGTGAAAGGTGTCACGATTTCGCGACATGTCATGTTTTCGCTAGTGCAAGCAGAGAAGAGTGCAAGGAAGCGAAAGTGTCACGATTTCATGACATGTTCCATTTTTGCAGGCAAGAGACAGAGAAGAGCTCAAAGTAGTGAAAGTGTCATGATTTTGAAAAATATTCTATTTTCGCTGGTGGAAGCCAAGAAGAGTGTACGAAGGTGAAAAGTGTCATGATATCACGACATGTCATAGTTTCGTGGGTAAAAGCTGAGAAGAATACACAGGGACAGTTGCAGAATAAGTTCATGCAGCAAAATAAGAACTGTTACAGGTGGAGAGTTACAGGGAGATCATGTAAGCTATAATAAGAAATGTGAAAAAGAGTGCGGCGGTTATAGAACTGCAGTTGCAGGGGGTGTTGCAAAGACAATCATGCAGTTAAATAAGAATAGTGAACTAAAGTAATTATGGTAGTTATAGGGGCAGTTACAGTGACAGTAAACATAAGTCATTACTACAGTTACAAGAGCCGTTACAAAGAAATATCATGCAATAGTGGTTACTAAAAGTCATCAGACAAAGACCACGAGTTGGACAAAGAAACGTCTCGAAGCTCAAACAAAGAACCGCTCTATTAATAAGGTTGCATGTGAGAATAAAGAAGCCGTTACTATTAATAGGCTACATGCGTGAATATGGAAGTTAAGAATAGAAACATAACATTGCTATAAAGGAGTTACCATCATCAGTAGCTATTAATAGGCTACATGCGTGATTACAAAAGTAACAGAAGACGAGGAGTCTCAATGTGAAATAGTGTTATAAAAGGGCAGTCACATAGAGAATTAAGTTGCTTCTCATAGTGAAAAAGTGTCGTCGTATAGAGGTAAAGTGCTGCATAAAGAGGGTTGTAAGAGTGCAGTAAGCAGAGCAGTAAGAGTGAGCCGTAATATAGGGCTATTAGAGTGCAGTAAGCAAAACCATTGGAGTGGGTGTGTTTCAAGAATTGAAACAAATATTGGATGAGCAATAGACCAGTGAGGGTCTTGTAAAAGCGAAGGCATATTTATGTCAAAATAGATTCAAAATAGAATTCTGAGTTGGTGCTTGGAATCAGGGGTTGGTGCTCCTTTTTGTTGGTGTAGATAAATTAGGGGTTGGTGCTCTTTCCAGTCGGTGCTGGTAAATCAGGGATTGGTGCTCCTTTCTTTTGGTGCAGATAAATTAGGGGTTGGTGCTCCTTCTAGTGGGTTCTGGTAAATTGATTGTAAAGTTGGTGCTTTACAAAGGCTGGATTTGGATGGGAGTCCAAGCAGTCTATTTTTGAGGAGTAGCCAAAATTGGTGAACCTTGTTAAATCGTGTGTTGTGGAATGCTCTCTTGTTATATTTTCTTTATCTATTTTAAGTTCTCTTTGCTTCAGCTTTAAGAGTTGCACATTTAAGTTTTAAATAGCTACACTGATTCACCCCCCCTCTCAGTGCCATTGTAAGTCTAACAATTGGTATCAGAGCAAGGTTCCTGAACAAGCTCAACCGGCTAAGATGATCTAGGAAGTGACACAATGGCAGTTGGTGAAGGATTATCATCAAACAAAGCTCCATTGTTTGACGGGTCTAATTATGCATTCTGGAAAATCAGGATGCAAACATATCTATGTGTGTTGGGATACAACATATGGGACTTAGTGAAAAGTGGATACACAATACCCACCACTCCTTTAACCGATGTTGTCGGTAAGAAACAGTTTGAGAATGACTCAAAGGCAAAGAATGCTATCATGTGCGGTGTAGCAAACAGTGAACTGGTAAAGATCATGAGCTATAAAACGACAAAAGAAATTTAGGACAAATTGGAGAGCATTCATGAAGGAGACGATCAGATCAAGGAGGCCAAGTTGTAAACTCATTGAACTCAGTATGAAGCGCTAAATATGAATGATGATGAGAACATAGCAACATATATGTTGAGAGTAAATGAAGTCATTAATGCCATTAGAGGACTCAATGAGAAAATTGAAGACTCTACAATCATAAAAAATGTACTAAGAACTCTTCAAAAAATATTTGATTCTAAAGTATCAGCTATAGAAGAAGCCAAAGATCTAAATACATTTAGTATGGATGAGATGCATGGTTCGTTGACTGCGTATGAGATGAGAATAGGAAAGTTTGATCCCACAGACAGAGAAGCTGCTTTTAAAGCCCACAAAAATACGAAAGCAAACCAAGAATCCGAAGATGAAGAGACATCAGATGAGATGGAAGCAAACTTTGTCCAAAAAATAAAAATGGGACAAGAAAAATACAGAGGAAAGCTACCATTTAAATGATTCAGTTGTGGAGGAGTTGGGCATGTTGCAGCTAGATGTTCGTTTAACAAGGAGAACAAAAGTGATGAAGAAACATACCGAGAAAGAAGTGACTGGAAGAAAAAGATAAATTTTAGAAAGGACAACTTCAAGAAGAAGAGTTTCATATCCAAGAATGTCAGCTCCTTTGAAGACAGATCCGGTGAGGATTTTGAAGAAGAAACAGGTGAAATTCTGTTCATGGCATTCGAAGAAGAAAATACAGAAGAAAGGGAATCATGTCTCCTTGGACTGAAGGAGACTACTCCACCTTTGCTCTAAGCAACTCCAGGTGGCACATCCTCAGGGGGAGTAATATTAAAGTTTTATTTTAATACTCCTATGTATTTGATTGGTTATCTGAGGATGAATGGCAGGCAGTCGGGAAACTGTCGTATAGCTATCAAAGTGTGTTTTCTGTTCATACAGTTGTTTGTGGTAGTGTCGTGAAGGGTGATGAATGGTTGAGTTGCTCTCATAGAGGTTGTTTTGATCAAGTTAATGCTTTACTTGATACATGTTTGGGCTTACTCCATTGAGATTGAGTTGAGATTGAGATTGGGAGTTAAGTATAGAACATATTGAGTTTCTAACAATTCTCTTTATGCGTCTATGAGGTTGATGAATCACATTGGGTCTCTAACAATTCCCTTTGTGGGTTCATGCTAAGCAAGTTTTTCTTGATGAACTTGTTAGTTTATTTGAGGAGCTTGCTTGATTGTACAAGAAGAAGAAATTTGGTTGTGGCTGGGTGGATTGAGGTAGTCTGCTGGATTCTCACTACAGAGAGAGACAAACAACTGTCATTGGGTTCAAGCTTGTTGAGAATATCCAAGATGCATGGTGGAGATGTATGCAGATGCTACTGGCATTGCAAAACAAAAAGTTGGCTATATAAGATTATTGTATGCCTTCACTAACAGTGGACAAGTTTATGTTTGCAAAGCAACAAAGGGTAGTTGCATAGAAGACAATGGTCCAGTCATGTTCTTACACATGTTATATTGGTGAAGTTGATGGTGATGGTGTCATTCACTGGTTATTGCTGCTATTCACATTATTGATATTATTGATGCCTTTTATGCTTATCATGATGTTGTCAATCAGTGAAATGAAGTGGTCTTGGACTCAGGGGGAGCATTTATGCATTTGTTCATCATATTGCTCATGTTTATGCTTTTTGTGAACTGTAATAATTTTTGCCTGAGAATGTTGTGCATGGACTCAAGGGGAGTTTTGTAGCCGCCCTTTGGTATTATTGTCAAAGGGGGAGAAGAATTACAGGTAATTGCACTCAATTACATGTGTTGCCAAAAATTCCAAAGGGGGAGATTGATGAGCAAGGTGCAACCAAATTATTCTCATTGTTGTCAACACAGTCAAGTTGATCAGCTGATGCAATGGATAGGAATGGATAGGAGTTGATTTATGATCAAGGTGATGGACAGGAGTTGATTGATAAGCAAGGTGCAGCCAAAGTATTGTCATTGTTGTCAACACAGACAGAGGATCGGTTGATGCAATGGGCAGGAGCACAGAAGTCATTAGATAGATCGATTGATGAAGTGCACAAGAGTATAGAGATCATATAGAGCATGTACAATGATTCTCCAAGAAGACCAAAGTGGCCCATAGGAAAAATCTCAAAGAAAAATACAAGGAAGAAAACTGTCGCGATATCACGACATGTTGAGAAGTTGGAAAACAAACTGTCGCGATATCACGACATGTTGAGAAGCTGGAAAAGAAACTATCGTGATATCGCGACATGTTAAGAAGAAAGAAAAGAAACTGTCGCGATATCATGACATGTTAGAAGAGAGAGAAAGCGCAAGGAAAACTATCACGATTTCACGACATGTTAGAAGAGAGAGAAAGCGCAAGGAAAACTGTCATGATTTTGCGACATGTTAGAAGAGAGAGAAAGCGTAAGGAAAACTATCATGATTTCACGACATGATGGAAGAGAGAGAAAGCACAAGAAAAACTATCACAATTTTGTGACATGTTGAAAGCAAATAAGGCAAGCAAAAAAACTGTCACGATTTTGCGACATGTAGGCAGAGAAAAAGCCAAGTGAGAAAATTGTCACGATTTTGTGACATTTTTGGAGAGAAGGCGCAGGCAAAGAAAACTGTCGTGATTTCATGAAATGTTTGGAGAGAAGGCGCAGGAAAAGAAAATTTTCATGATTTCACGACATGTTTGGAGAGAAGAAGCTTGCAAAGAAAAATGTCACGATTTCATGACAATCTGCAAGAGAGGCAGTATGGACAAAAATGTGTCGTGATTTTGCGACATGTTTGAGAGAAGGAGCTCGCAAAGAAAAGTGTCACGATTTCACGACAAGTTGCAAGAGGAAGCGCTAAGGAGAAAAAGGTGTCGCGATTTCGCGACATGTTGGGTTTTTGCGACCCGATGAGAAGAAAAGTGCTAAGGAGGAGAAATGTCGTGATATCGCGACAACAGCAGAGAGGAAGACTCCGAAGGATGAAGTGTCACAATTTCATGACAAAAGAAAAACAAAAGAGCATGGAAGCAGAAGCGTCGTGATTTTGTGACAAATTCAAGGAAGAAGAGCTCAAAGGTGAAAGCGTCACGATTTTGTGACATGTTTCATTTTCGTGGGCAAAAGGCAGAGAAAGGCACAAGGCAGCGAAAGTGTCACGATTTTGCGACATGTCATGTTTTCGCTAGTGCTTGCAGAGAAGAGTGTACGGAAGCGAAAGGTGTCGCAATTTCGTGACATGTCATGTTTTCGCTAGTGCAAGCAGAGAAGAGTGCAAGGAAGCGAAAGTGTCACGATTTCGTGACATGTTTCATTTTTGCGGGCAAGAGACAAAGAAGAGCTCAAAGCAACGAAAGTGTCACGATTTCATGACATGTTTTGTTTTCACTGGTGGAAGCCAAGAAGAGTGTACGAAGGTGAAAAGTGTCACGATATCATGACATGTCATAGTTTCATTAGTAAAATCTAAGAAGCATACATAGGGACAATTGCAGAATAATTTCATGCAGCAAAATAAGAACTGTTATAGGTGGAGAGTTACAATGAGATCATGTAAGCTATAATAAGAAATGTGAAAAAGAGTGCGGTGGTTACAAAACTATAGTTGCAAGGGGTGTTGCAAAGATAATCATGCAGTTAAATAAGAATAGTGAACTAAAGTAATTATGACAGTTATAGGGGCAGTTACAGTGATAGTAAATAGAAGTCATTACTATACAGTATAGTGAGATGTTAAAAGAGATGAAGACCACGAGTTGGACAGAGAAACGTCTCGAAGCTCAAACAAAGAATCGCTCTATTAATAAGGTTGCATGTGAGAATAAAGAAGTCGTTACTATCAATAGGCTACATGCGTGAATATGGAAGTTAAGAATAGAAACATAACATTGCTATAAAGGAGTTACCATCAACAGTAGCTATTAATAGGCTGCATGCGTGATTACAGAAGTAACAAAAGACGAGGAGTCTCAATGTGAAATAGTGTTATAAAAGGGCAGTCACACAGAGAATTAAGTTGCTTCTCATAGTGAAAAAGTGTCGTCGTATAGAGGGAAAGTGCTGCATAAAGAGGGTTGTAAGAGTGCAGTAAGCAGAGCAATAAGAGTGAGCCATAAGATAGGGCTATTAGAGTGTAGTAAGCAAAACCGTTGGAGTGGGTGTGTTTCATGAATTGAAACAGAGATTGGTTGAGCAATAGACCAGTGAGGGTCTTGTAAAAGCGAAGGCATATTTATGTCAAAATAGATTCAAAATAGAATTCTGAGTTGGTGCTTGGAATCAGGGGTTGGTGCTCCTTTCTATTGGTGCAGATAATTTAGGGGTTGGTGCTCCTTCCAGTCGGTGCTGGTAAATCAAGGGTTGGTGCTCCTTTCTGTTGGTGCAGATAAATTAGGGGTTGGTGCTCCTTCTAGTGGGTGCTGGTAAATTGATTGTAAAGTTGGTGCTTTGCAAAGGATGGATTTGGATGGGAGTCCAAGCAGTCTATTTTTGAGGAGTAGCCAAAATTGGTGAACCTCATTAAATCGTGTGTTGTGGAATTCTCTCCTATTATATTTGCTTTATCTATTTTAAGTTCTCTTTGCTTCAACTTTAAGAGTTGCACATTTAAGTTTTAAATAGCTACACTGATTCACCCCCCCTCTCAATGCCATTGTAAGTCTAACAGGATTAACTGGATTCTAGGGTGGATTCATCCATCCAAAGTGTAACCAATATTGGGGAGCTATCCAATATTGATTCCAATGTTGTGAGGGTGGTTCTGCATATCCCCATGGCATATTCCAAGGAGTTTATCCCCAACCTATAGGAAAACGAGGGGTATTTTGATATTGTGAAAAGTTGCCTCCTTGCCTTTGTTTAATAACATGAAGTTCTTCAATCTGAGTTTCCAAAATGTTTTTGAGTTGAGGTAATAGATGAAATTTATTAGTCATGTGCTCTTTTGAACAAATGCCATAAATAGTTGAGATAGAAGTTTTATTTAAGGGATAATCTTGCAAAGCATGCTTGTTTCTGCATCTTGGGCAATAGATAGCTAAGGGTGGTGTAGAGTTAGATCTTGCATTTCTTTCCCCTAATGCAGAATTTAATTAGATAAGAATATCAATTTTCATGTTAGACATTTCTTCCATTAATTCTTTGATATCATTATTATTAGAATTCTACTTCTTTCTTCTTTGCCTAGTGCGAGAATAATTTTTGCATAATTCTACGATTTCATCAATCTCAAGGGTGTTCACATTTCCTTTTCCCATTAAGTCCAATACTTCCCTGGAATCGTCTTGTAAACCTCTCAAAAATATGGTCTCTAATAGGTCTAGTTCTATAGGACCATATCTCTTTTGGATAAAGGTAAACCTATCAAGATAATCCTCCAAATTCTCATCTTCTTCTTGTTTTATTCGAAATAATTCATCCTTTCTATTTCGCACTCTACAATACTCCTGATACTTATCCAAGAATGTAGTTTCCATTTGATCACAAGTGTGGATTGAATCAAGTTTGAGACTCATAAACTAGCATAAAGCTGCATCCTTGAATGTAGAGGGAAACAATTTAAGCTTTTGGTTATCATTTACATAGTCATAAGTCTGACATAGAACCTTAAATTTAAATAAGAATTGGTTAGTATCTTCAAAAAAAATCCCCTAAAGGTTTGCAATATTAAAGGTGAAATTGTTTTTATAGGAGCATTATGAGTAGGATTTAGCCGTATAGGGTATTCAAAAATCCTAGTAGGATTTTCAGCTTGGTGGACCATAACATCCCTATCTTGTCCTGATTCTGCCATAGTTTCTCCCTTACTTTTGAATTTTACAACCTATTCGGTTGGACCAGACCTAGGGGTATGTCTAAAAGTAAGTGATTCTAAGAGTTCCTCTTCCAAAGGTCCTAAAATTTTGGCTGATGAAGAGTATGACTTTCGTTTAAGTCTTTCAGGGATTTCATACATAGACAAGACTTCCACTGATCATGAAGAATGCCTTAATAGGAAAGATCCAGTTCTGATAAACCTTCATATTTTGTCTCTTGGCCTATACATTCATGCTCATTTGCTAAATGAACTGAAATACAAGTTTCCATAAAATTGTTACTTGTACCAAGATAACAATCCTTGGGTTGCTTTACTTCTAACAACACCTAATTGGTTCCTTGGCAACGATGCCAAAAATGATGAGTGTCATAAATAACATCATTTATCTTTAATTTTTGTCAATATAGGGTGGTTTCCAATGGCTATATACGATAGCAGAGGTAGGCAGCTTGAAGATCAACTCATTCAGGAAATAGGCTTTATTGGTGAGACAAGTTAGCTTTGGGGGTTTTTGGTGTCACTTCTAATCTTATGAACTGAATTTGAATTCTAATTACACTTGCAGAAGTTACAGAAATGAAAATATTGCAAAAAATGAAACCTAATTACATTTACATAATTGGAATGATAGGAATGAAAAGATTGCAAAATTGAAATACACAAGTTGATAACCAATCAACAAAATGGAAATGCCAAGAAGCTGGGAACAACTGCTAAAAAATAGGGGAAAACCACAAATGCTGTAAATTCCAAATTTATGCTATTGAGTCAGCTGACATACACACACATCTATTATGAAAATACAAACTACAAATACTACATACATCTACAGTAAACATAGTTAGTAAACAATAAATAGAAACTGCCAAGTTTTTTGCTAATTTGCTGCAGCAAAAATTCATAGAAAAACTTGTCAACAGTGAATCCTCCTTCTGGGATTAGAAGTGGCCCTTAATCCCTAATCCATAAGAAGGTAAAATGATGCTACTAAATAATAAATGCTCATATATTCTCTCAAAATAACAAATGGATGGAAATACTATACTTTATTGACTGTCACACAACATTACAATATTGCAGGAGAATCCTGCTAAACTGATATTCTACTATAGCTTCTACTTTCTACTAATTTTTTGTCTATTGCTACTTGCATATATATATGCTCAACCAAAAAGGGAGACTATTATTTATAATAATCTATTACATGTGCTATGCTTACAATCTATTATGTTTTAGTGGTTCAACAGTTGTTCTAAAGCTGTCTTCCTCCAATTTAGGAAACTATTATGTTGTAGCATTTCATTATCCCTTGTGCATTCTCCATTGGTGTAAATGAGTTGGAAGAGATGAGAAAACATCTCATACACCTGTATCCTTTCCCAAATTATCCATTTCCACATTTTTAGGTGCTTTGTTTACCTTTTTGACCAGAACTGGTCCTTCTCTGCTCATTTCGAAGCTGCTCCGAAATATCTATTGGTGCAATAATTTTACACTTAACCGTACACTAGATGCTCAAGAAAGCAAGTTTGACTAGATAGAAAGTATCCCTAAGTCCTTAGAAGATAAATTCAACCAGTTTTACATGTTGTAGCTAAAAAATTCCAAGCCATGCTATTTATGGACAGTTGGCTGGAATTTGTAAGGTCAAAAATTCTGTGTTTCATATTTTTTGCACAATCATAGTAGTTTGGTGCCTTTTTGCAATTTAAAATGGTTAGGAATCAAGGAAACTAAGTGAAATACCACCAGAATAGGATACACATCAACACACATTACTATATACTTCAAATACACTTGCATTTACTAAGTAAATCAATTGAAATAGTGCAAATAAATGCATAAAATGGTCAAAACAAAGTACTATGATCCTAAAAATTTAAACATGTAAATATTAATATATAATGCTTTCAATCATCAAAATTAGCTTAGAAACATAGCATAATATTTATAAAGCAGCTTGTGAAATATCCAAAATAGTCCATAAATGAGGCAATTCTTGGCCTCATCAAAAACTCTGGCCAAAAGTGAAGGCCTACCATCAAATTTAACTTTATCAAAAAAATGCAGGAGAAAATTAATTTGTTATCCCATAGCTTTGAGTTTGTTAAAAAATATTTTTAACATAAATAAATTCATACCTAGAGCTTTATCTAACCAAAAATTATAATGAACACCCCGTCCCTCTACTACACTTCTTTGTTATTTTGCATGTATTGTTTGTGGTCTAATTTTTTTTTTTTTGAGTTTGTGTGGTTTATTTGAAAGTAATTGCAAATTGATAACAATCAATAGTTGGAAACAAGAACAAATTTTATTTCAATTCATGATAATTGAAAATAGATACAAATTTGCATATTTTCTTAACCTGATTACGAACAACAACAAATTTGATACAAAAGCAAGTTTGGAAATGTCTCATTTTCTATGATTGTCCTTCTTCATTCTTCCCAATGGCCCTTAAATAAGTATATATTTCAAACTGAGGTTGGTTGCTCCACATGCAAGTCTGAACCCAACCAAAACTGCTTTCAAAGGACTACTGCTAATTAAATTTGCTAACCCTATGAACTGTACAACCTGTAAATATGTACGACAGCCCTTAGAAATTCAATATTACTTCAAAATTAACGTAGGAATGCTCAAAAATGGGCGTTTTGCAAAGAAATATTTAAATGTAAATACCCACAATGAAACCGTCACCAAATCCAGAGAATATGAGCAAAAAAATGGTATGGCTGGCCTGCTTTTTTCCCTCAAACTTCAGCAGCTTCAAAATGGATTGAGACCCATTTAAATTACCATTGAAATAATAAAACCCAGAATCTCTGATCTTCAATCTAGTTGATTTCAGTCATAGGCAAAACTTGATCTACCACTATTATGCTATGATAATTCCTCTATAATTGAGAAATTTAATCCTTCAGCTAGAGGTGATTTCTCACACCTGAAACTAGCCCAATATTGCTGAGAAATCACTCCCAACAAGCCCTTTGATATTCTATCAAAAATCCATGTGAAAAGCTTAATAAAAATTCCAAATTCTCCATACTCCAAATGAGCTCCAAATTGCCATTAAACAGAAGAAACTTGTTTTGTTTGGTTTAGGAGCCACTTTGAGGTTGCACATATAATTATTTTAATTATTCATTAATGTCACTTTATGACATTAAAGTGGACCCCCTTGTCCTAGGTGAATGACTTTAAGTTATAACTTAAAGTTGAGTTACTTTATATTTTTAAGTTATAATATCATATTATAACTCAACATTAAAACATAAACACTTTTCAAACCTAACGACCTTCCGTTTGGTCAACACCTGCAAATGGAAGAATTAAACCTTCTGAATGATGCGATTCTTGCCGAACTGAGTCCCTAACCAAAATTTTTAGCCTAGGGGACCCCTGTGACTAGGCTAATAGGTCTCTGCTCTGTTTACCGTAGAGAAGGGGCCATTACAGTCTCCCATCCTTGAAATTGCTTGTCCTCAAGCAATTGGAATCCTAGAGTCTGTAAAGCATCACACTCCACCTCAAAGGGTTTGGTGAATTCTGGTATAGCCAATACAAGACAACTACTCATAACCTCCTTAAATATATCAAATACATGTTGCACCTTATCTAACCATTGAAATGCACCTTTCTTCGTCAAGTCTATCAAAGGTGCTACCAAATAAAAAAATCCTTTGACAAATATGTGGTAAAAACCACACAAACCAAAAAACCCCTTGAGTTGTGTAAGGGTAGTTGGAGGTGGCCAATCCAGTATCGCCTGTACCTTATCAGGGTCCATCTTGACTCCTTGAGCACTAATGATATGAACTAAGTATAATAACTCAGTAATCCCAAACTTGCACTTAGTCTCTTTAGAAAAAAGAGACTCTGCCTCTAGAATACTTAGCACCTCATCCAGATGCCTTATGTGCTCCTCCCATGTGCGACTATAGAAAAAGATATTGTCAAAAAATACCAACATGAAATTCCTCAACTACCTCTAAAATACCCTATTCATCAAAGACTAAAAAGTGGTAGGTGCGTTGGTTAGCCCAAATGGCATAACCAGGAACTCAAAATTCCCATAATGGCATCGAAAAGTAGTCTTCTCCACATATGATTCCCTCATCCGGAACTGGTGATACCCTGATCTTAGATCTATTTTGGTAAAGTAAGCTACACCTTTTAACTCATCCAATAGCTCATCAATGTGTGGTATCAAGTATCTATTTTTAGTTATCTTTTTTCAATTCCTGATAGTCTATACACATGCATTATACCATCCTTTTTCTTAACTAATACCACAGACGAAGCAAATGGACTCTTGCTTGGTCTGATATGTCTCATATCGATAAAGTATTGGATGACCTTCTCTATCTCATCCTTATGTTACTTTAGATGATGATAGGGAGTAATCATGATAGGGGTAGTACCCCCTCTAGTTCCATGATATGTTTAGTCCCTTTATCTGGTGGTTCTCTTGGTGGTATGCTGCTAAAGACTTTGCTATGTTTGGTGAGCAAAGTTTGAATGTCTGGATGATCACTTCGTTCTTTTTCCTTAGTGGGTGCAGGTAGAATAACACAGTGGTCTGCCCACTAAACTTGGTTATGTCTCATGAGTTTATCCATTCTTTTAAATGAGAAAACATGAGCTTCACCTAATGACATTCCTCTTAACATAACTCGCTGTCCATTTACCTCAAATTTCAACTCAATTTTCTAGAAGTTGAAAGTTATCTCACCTAGAATTTTTAGCCACTGAATACCCAATACAACATCCAAGTTCTTTGTGCTAACCACAAAGAAATCTGCACATACCTCATAATTACCCAAAGTAAGTTTCATCTGTGGCACCTTTCGGGTGCAAGAAATAGAAAAACCATCTACAATTAGGACTTTGAATTCATCTACTTCCACTGTCTCCAATTTTCTATGTGCTACCAGTCCCTCATCGATAAAATTGTGTGTGGCTACTGTGTCTATTAATTTGACCACACGCTACCCTTGTAAAACACCTCGTATCCTCAAATATTGAGCTCCATGTACACTGTGAAGGTGGGAAAGAGTATTACTACCTTTTTCCTCTTAATTTTACCTCTCTTCTGGTTCTTCTACAACCTGTTCACCATTGTTGTCCCCACTTTTTGATTGTTGATCAAAAATTTTAGAACTAAATTCATCATCTATATAATACTCAATCAACAACAATTTTCCCTTAAATTCACATTTATGTGTAGGTGTCCAAATTTTTTGGCAAGTGAAACATAGTATTTTTTTTCGAAGCTCATGAAGGGTGTTGGGGTCCAATTTTTTGAATGCCCCCCTTTGTTGATCATTGTCTATTTTAATTTTTTTTTGACATTTTTGCTTTTTGATGTCCTTTCCTTTCAATTTATTGAAGTCTTTTCCTTTGTATTGACTCTTTGACTTAGCGGAGGTGATTTACATGTCTCGATCTTGCCTAATGGTATCATGCAAGGTAGTTGGGTTAAAAGCTTTGACCCAACCTCTCAAAGATTCCATCAGACCATCCATAAATAAAACCACCAATCGTCTTTTGGATATATCTGTAACCATGACAGATAACCTTTGGAATTCAAAAATGTAAGAGTCAATTGAGCCCCATTATTTCAAATGAATCAACTCTTTGAATTCCAAATCCTATTATTTCTTATCAAATCTATGCTGGAGTCTCTCTATAAACTCCACATATGTATCCACCCTATCATGTCCCAAGGTGTGCATGTTGTGGTGTCACCAATCATGGGCAATACCCTCCAAATATAAGGTACAAAATTTTATGGTATCATCTTCAGTCATCTAGTTTAGCTACGATACGTGTCCATATTTTGGACCCAAGCCTTGGCTGTCATCTTGCCAGATGCATCAAAGAAAGGAATTTAGATTTTGCAATTTTTTTTTGGTATCTCCTAGCATCCCTATGATATCTGATGTGCATTCTTTCCTTGACCTTGTTGGCCATGATGAATAGGCCTTCCCCTATTCCTAGAATTTTACCTATTATGAGTGTCCACATAATATTGAAATGACATAAGGTTATGGAATTTAGGACCAAGCTCATCCCACTCCTGCTTGTACTGCTTATACTGATATACTATTGTAGGTTCTGGCTCTTTCTCAACTGGTTGAGGAACAATCGACTCTAAATGTAGTAGTAATTTGGGCATGAATTGCCTAGAGCTGCTAGCCCTCTCTATCCCAGTAGCCCTCTCTATCCTGGTAGGCATACCTCCCCTATTAGTTACTAACTCCTCATTACCCGATCCTTGTCCTGTATTATTTTGTTCATTTTGTGGACCTTGTGCATTAACCAAAATACTAATCCTATGCACTTGTTGTGTCATCAACATGACTAATTGTTCCAAACTGTATTGCATGTTATGCTACGTCTATCTAATATCCTCTGCCATATTCCTTTCTATTTCATCCTGATTAATTCTATCACCCATAGCCACTTATGAAGATGTACTTATGGATATATGCAATACTTCAGTAATTCCATCTCCTAGAGGTGGTTTAGGCCACTACTTCTGCCTATGCTGCCAATACAAATAATCTTGCTCTGATTTTTTTTCTCTTTCCAAAGAATATTTTTCCCTTTTAGTCATGACATATTTTTTCCACACCCTGGCAGGAATAAGTGGCTTTGATACCACTATAATGAACACCCCGTACCTCTACTACACTTCTTTGTTATTTTGCATCAATTATTTATGGTCTAATTTTTTTTATGAGTTTGTGTGGTTGATTTGAAAGTAATTGTAAATTAATAACAAACAATAGTTGGAAAAAAGAATAAATTTTATTTCAATTCATAATAACTAAAAATGGAAACAAATTTGCATATTTTCCTAACCTGATTACTAACAACAATAAATCTGATACAAAATCAAGTCTAAAAATATCTCATTTGTTATGATTTTCCTTCTTCATTCCTCCCAACGGTCGTTTAATAAGTGCAGATTTCAAACCGAGGTTGGCTGCTCCACATGCAAATCTAAATCCAACCAAAACTACTTTCAAATGACTGTTGCTAATTAAATCTGCTAACCCTCTGAACCGTACAGCCTCTAAATATGTACAACAACCCTTAGAAATTTAATATTACTTCAAAATCAACGTAGGAATGCTCAAAAAGGGGCACTTGGCAAAGAAATATTTAAATGTAAATACCCACAATGAAACCGTCACCAAATCCATAGAATATGAGCAAAAAATGGTATGGCTGGCATGCTTTTTTCCCTTAAACTTCAGCAGCTTCAAAATGGATTAAGACCCATATTGAAATAATGAAACCCAGAAGCTCTGATCTTCAATCCAGTTGATTTTAGTCATAGGCAAAACATGATCTACCATTATTATGCTATGATAATTCCTCTACAATTGAGAAATTCAATCCTTCAGCTAGAGGTGATTTCTCACACCTGAAATTGGTCCAATCTTGCCAAGAAATCACTCACAACAAGCCATTTGATCTTCTATCAAAAATCCATATGAAAAGCTCAATAAAAATTCCAAATTCTCCATACTCCAAATGAGCTCCAAATTGCCATTAAATAGAATAAATTTGCCTTTTTGGTTTAGGTGCCACTTTGAGGTTGCACATATAATTATTTTAATACCAACACAAACTTCCTCAACTACCTTTGAAACATCCTGTTCATCAAATACTGAAAAGTGGTAGGTGCATTGGTTAGCCCAAATGGCATAACCAGGAATTTGAAATACCCATAATGGTATCAAAAAGCAGTCTTCTCCACATCTAATTCCCTCATCCTGATCTGGTGATATCTTGATCTTAGATCTATCTTGGTGAAGTAAACTACACCATGCAAATCATCCAATAGCTCATCAATGTGTGGTATTGGATATCTATTTTTAATTGTCTTTTTATTCAATGCCTGATAGTTGATACACATACACATTGTACCATAATTTTTCTTAACTAATACCACATATGAAGCAAATGGACTCTTGCTTGGTATGATATGTCCCATATCGATCAAGTCTTGGATGGCCTTTTCAATCTCATCCTTTTGTCACTTCAGATGATGATAGGGAGAAATAATGATAGGGGTAGGACCCCCTTCTAGTTCTATGATATGTTCAGTCCCTCTATATGGTGGTACTATTGGTGGTATGCTGATAAAGATTTTGCTATGTTTGGTGAGCAAAGTATGAATTTTTGGATGATAAATTCATTCTTTTTCTTTGTGGGTGCAGGTAGAATAACACAATGGGCTTCCCACTCAACTTAGTTATGTCTCATAAGTTTATCCATCATTTTAAATGAGAAAACATGAGCTTCACCTGATGACATTCCTCTCAAAACAACTCGTTGTCCATTTATCTTAAATTTCAACTCCATTTTTTAGAAGTTGAAAGTTATCTCACCTAGTGTTTTTAGCCACTGATACCCAATACAACATCCAAGTTCTTTGTGTTGACCACAAAGAAATCTGCACATACCTCATAATTACCCAAAGTAAGTTTCATCTGTGGCACCTTTCAGGTGCAAGAAATGGAGAAACCATCTGCAATTAGGAATTTGAATTCATCTACTTCCACTATCTCCAATTTTCTGTGTTACCAGTCCTTCATCAATAAAATTATGTGTGGCTCCTGTGTCTATTAATTTGACCACACGCTGCCCTTGTAAAACACCTCGTATCCTCAAATACTGAGCTCCATGTACACTGTGAAGGTGGGAAAGAGTATTACTACCTTTTTCCTCTTAAATTTACCTCTCTTCTGGTTCTTCTGCAACCTATTCACCATCGCTGTCCCCACTTTATGATTGTTGATCAAAAATTTTAGAACTAATTTCATCATCTATATAATACTCAATCAATTGCAATTTTACCTTAAATTTACATTTATGTGTAGGTGTCCAAGGTTTTTGGCAAGTGAAACATAGTCCTTTTTTTTGGAGCTCCTGAAGGGTGTTGGGGTCCAATTTTTTGAATGCCCCCCTTTGCTGATTATTGTCTATTTTGATGTTTTTTTTTACATTTATGCTTTTTGATGTCCTTTCCTTTTAATTTATTGAAGTCTTTTCCTTTGTATTGACTCTTTGACTTAGTGGAGGTGAATTACATGTCTCGAGCTTGCCTAATGGCATCATGTAGGGTAGTTGGGTTAAAATATTTGACCCAACCTCTCAAAGGTTCCATCAGACCATCCATAAACAAAACCACCAACCATATTTCAGACATATCTATAACCATGACAGATAACCTTTGGAATTCAAAAATGTAAGAGTCAACTGAGCCCCATTATTTCAAATGAGTGAACTCTTTAAATTCCAACTCCTATTATTTATTATAAAATCTATGCTGGAGTCTCTCTATAAAATCCATGTCTATATCCACCCTATCATTTCCCAAGGTGTGCATGTTGTGGTGCCACAAATCATGGGCAATACCCTCCAAATGTAAGGTACAAAATTTTATGGCATCATCTTTACTAATCTGGTTTAGCTGTGATACGTGTCCATATTTTGGACCTAAGCCTTGGCTGTCATCTTGCCAGACGCATCAAAGAAAGGAATGTGGATTTTGACAATTTTTTTTGTATCTTTTGGCGTTCTTGTGGTATCTGATGTGCATGCTCTCCTTGACCCTATTGGCCATGATGAAGTTTGCCTATTGAGAGTGTCCACATAATCCTATAATGACATAATATCATGAAATTCAGGATCAAGCTCGTCCCACTCTTGCCTGTACTGCCTATACTGATCTACTACTATAGGTTCTGGATCTTCCTCAATTGGTTGAGGAACAATCAACTCTGATCATGGTAGGAATTTGGACATGAATGGCCTAGAAATACTAGCCCTCTCTATCCTAGTAGCTCTCTCTATCCCAATAGATCTCTCTATCCCAGTAGGCATACCTCTGTTAGCTACTGACTCCTAATTACCTGATCCTTGTCTTGTATTATTTTATTCATTTTGTGGGCCTTGTACATTAACCAAAATATTAATCCCATGCTCTTGATGTGTCATCAATCTTACTAATTATTCTAAATTGTGTTGCATGTTATGCTGCATCTATCTAATATCCTTTGCCATCTTCCTTTCTATTTTATCTTGATTCGTTCTATCACCCATAGCCACTGATGAGTATCAATGGGATTAAGCAGTTTTGGAGGGCCACCTATCGGTCCAAAGAACCATTCAATATGAAGACATCTACAAAAGACTAAAAAATCCTATTTTTGAAACTCTTTGGCCATGGGAGGAGGAATAGGGAGGAACTTTAAAACCAAGTTGAGGATATTCTAGGTAAGGTTTTTGGAGGAAAAATTGTGAAAAGCAATATTTGTGATTTTACCATCCATAGCCTAGATATAACTCCTATTAAAATACCAACGACCAAAATCTTGTGGGCTAAAAATTGTAGACCAAAGGGTTATTTTTTGGTTTTCGCTACTATTTTGGCAATGGAATAAACCATACCCTTGTTGCTTCTGAATAGATGGGACAAAATACTTTCTTGGATTCTTGAAACCAGAGTTGCAAAAATTTCTTCGATTGTCCTCTTGCAATTGCTGCTACACGGAGGAAGTGCATTTTAGAATTTTCTTCTCTTATTTCATCTTCTTGGATAAGGTCCCTAAAATTTTAAATTATGCCCCTATTGTTGTTGTTTTGGCTATTTATTCCTTTGTTGTGGCTACCATTTTTATTGTTTGTTTCACTGTTGTGGATGTTTTTGTGATTGCCTTTTTTGTGTAGTAGAGGCTCTCTAGTTTGGCCCTCTATTGTGACTTCTATTCTTGTTGTGTTGTGTAGAAAAGTTCTTTTGTGTGCATGTGATTAGTTTTTCTAGATGATCAATTTTCTACTTGATTTCTCTTTTAACCAAGTCGGGTACACTTTTTGTAGCTTCTGATATATTAAATTTTGGGACTTCTAAAAAAACATTATCTCAAGCGATTTAGATTTATCTTGTATATATTTTTGGATTTGCATTTCAATTATTTTTAGGCTTTAGCCTATGAAGAAAAAGCAGATCAAATATTAGAGGATATGATACAACAATATCAAAATATTAACAAAAAATTGTCTACTCAATATAATCTTGATTTAGGATGACCATTCCTATTGAACCTAAGTAATGTGTTTCAACATATTTTGAATCACTCTCTTGAAGTATGATGCACCATTTAAGAGAAGAAAATTGGTAGAGAAAACATAGTGTTAGATGTTAATACCTTTACCATTAACAAGGAAATACCAAAAAATAACTAGGATAAGTCCAAAGTTTCCTTAACAAAGAGAGGAGAGGATAAACCTAATGAAATAAAAAGTTGTAAAAGAATATTGAGGAATAGAATAATAAGATCTAGTCCTGATATTGGCAAGACAAAAAAGAGTAAAAATTTCAAATTATCAAGTAAGAGCCAAGGAGGCAAGAGCAAACAAAGAGAAAGGTACACAATCTAAGTTGGTTGAACTTCTCATTACCAAATAGTAAAATAACATTGGTAATTCATAGGAGAGGCCAACAACCCCTAATGAGACATGATTACCATATCATCGAATATAAAGGGTACTAATGTCCCCTCAAAGTAAAGGTGTATTAGGGACTTTTGTTTAAATAATAAGCCTAATATCTTTTGTATCCAATAAACTAAAATGATAAGAAAGAAGTTTCCAAAACTATGAAAGCCATATGGGCAAGATGTGAATGGGATGTTGTGGATTCAAAAGGAGCAATATGAGGAATTCTAACATGTTAAAATCCAATTAGAACCTCCTACAAAACCATTCATAAAACTAGGCATTGGATAGCCCCATTAGTCACATGCTACTTTTCAAAAATTCAATTCATCCTTATCAATGTTTATGGATCTACAACTTAGTAAAGCATATCAAAATTATGGGGTGGTTTTGAAGCCTTTATGATAAGTAAATACCAAGAAACTCGATTCATGATCATAGGAAATTTTAATGCCATAACCAAGTTGGATAAAAAAATTAGAGTAATTAGGAAAATAACCCAAAGTATAAGAGATTTTCTAGCTTTTATTCAAAATAATAATCTATGGGAGGTTGAGTTTGAAGAAGATAACTATACATGGACCAAAAATAAGACAAATGAGAACTTGATAGAAAATAAAATTAGATAGATGCATACTCTCAAATCATTGGCTAGATGAAGGGACATGTGCTAAAATTAATACCTTGACAAGGATTGGTTTAGTTCACTAGCTAATAAGAGTTAAAATGGTGGTAAGTAAAATAAAAATATATATCATATTTTAAATATGATCATATGTAGGAAGACCATCCTCAATTTATTAATATGATAATGCATACATGGAACTATTTAGAAAATTATTGGTTGTATACACTCCCAAAACAAATTAAATCAATGAAATCTAGAATAAAGGAATGGAACAAGAACACTTCTAAAAAATATTTTGAAAATAAAGAAGAACTAAAAGAGAAACTTTCAAAATTCCACAAAAATGATCACAATAATCTAATTTCGAAGGAAAGGAAGTTGCTTAGTGAATATCATAATATTTTGAGTAAAGAAGAGAAATTTTGGAGATGAAAATCAAGACAAACTTGGTTAAAAAAAAGAGATAAAAACACAAAGTTTTTTCATAGGATGGCAATAGTATAGATATCAACATCAATAATTAGTAAAATTAAATTAGTAGAAGGGATTTGTATTGAATATGAGTGAAATTGGAAAGGAGATAAGACCAGAATATTCTAGGATTGGAGCAGATTGAAGTTCAGTTATAATAGATGAAGACAATCACAAATTGATAGAGCCTATTACTTTAGAAGAAGTTCACTCAATTTTTTCTCCTTTGATAATTATAAATACCCAAGTTGAGATGGACTCTCCATAGCATTTTATTAGCATAATTGGAAAATAATGAAGGATTCTTTATTGGTGGTAGTGGAACAATATAGGGTAAAATAGTACGTACCTTACAAAGAAAATGCAACATAACTTACCTTAATTCCAAATAATAAGGATGCATAATTTTTTGATTCATTTAGCCCCACAAGCCTATTTAGCATGGAATAAAAGATAATCTTCAAAGTGATGGCAAATTGGTTAAGAATATTGTTAGACAATTTTATTTTAGAAGAGCAAGGAGGATTTATGAAAGGGAGATAAATTCTATATAGGATCATAGTAGCTCATAAAGTAAGGCATTCATCAACTTATAGAAAATAGAGATCAATGATATTAAAACATGATATGAATAAAGCCTATCATAGGGGTAAATGGAATTTTATTTTTGCAATATTAGAAAAGTTTAGATTTGGGAAGAAATGGGTTAGATGGATTATAGCTTGTGTCTCTACAATATCATATTCAGTGTTAGTCAATGGGCTAGTAATGGAATCATTTAAAGCCAAGAGATGTCTTAGACAGAGAGATCCTCTATCACCACATTTTTTCATTATTATGGTAGAGGTATTATGAAGGAAATTTAAGAAGGCATACAAATATGATCTAATAAAAAGACTTAAGGCTAGTAATAACATTGACAACATCACTTATCAACAATTTGTAGATGATACAACCCTTTTTAGGAGGGTAGCGGAAAATGAGGCTAGAGATTTAAATAACTTACTAAAATAATATGAAAGAGTGTTGGGGTAGAAAATTAATAGGACAAAATCTAAAATCTACTCCCTAAAAATTCTAGTTGAAATCAAAGCAAGGATATGTAGGTTACTTTAAATGGAGGCAATTTTACCAACAACATATCTAGGGACATCCTTTTATAAGGGGATAATGGGGATATAATTGTGGAATCCAGTTACAAGTTCAAAATAAACTATTGACATGGAAAAGTAGATGGTTATTTTACAAGAAGAGTGCAACTAATTAAATTAATCTTACAAGCCATTCCAACATATTATATCCTTATATATTATGCTAAAATTGGTAGAAAATTTTGAATCTATATTATGCAGTCACTTTTATGGTCAAGATTACATGATAAAAGAAAGTTTAATTTGTTGAAATGGAGCAAGGCATGTGATGATAAAACTAGAGGAGGTCTTGGTTTAAGAGTTCTTATGAATGTAAACTTAGCTCTAAGGGGGAAAATATGTAGACAAATAAAATGGAACAAAGTATGGATGAAAGGTGACTCACTAATAGTAATTAATACAATTTTGAGGAAAATAAAGACTCTATGGAACATATACGAGATCATTGTGGAAATAAAAGACCTTGCTACAGAGTTTGAAGAAATCAGGTTTACACATATGTTAAGTGAAGGAAACAAATATGCAAATAAGCTAGCTAATAGAGGGGTTTAATCAAGGATCATGAAGTTAAATTCTCTTTTCCATGGTTAGAAGAAGTAGCAAGTTTATATTAAGCTTACAAGAAGATGTTGAATGTTAGAGTTAGAGTCTATTACATCATTTGGATGATGTAACTGTACCTTCCTAGGTACATACTTAGGATATTAGATTACTTTAGGATGAAGTTATCTAGTTACTTTATGAAATGTAATAAATGCACAAGTGTCAATGTGCAAGGTGTCCCTTGTACAGTAGGTAGAGTGTTGGTCAAGGAAGCTATATTTCATTATAAAAGGGCCTTATTATTAGAGATTTTAATGTAAGTCAGTAGGTAGTAGTAGTAGTGTGTGTGACTCCATTAGTGATGGAGTACATTATAATCATGTATCATCTTGCATGGAGTGTTCATTTCCTCCATAGAAGGCCATAGAAGCCTTGATCCTAAAAAGGCCATAGAAGCCTTGATCCGAAAAATGCCACAAAAGCC